>KZ538381.1:0-60552 GCA_000934665.2 Catajapyx aquilonaris
TTTGCCGGGCACCTATAGTCGCCCATATCTCGAAAACGCTTGGCTAATGCAACTTTTTACTTTCACCAATGAATTTCTGGCCTGCGATTTACCCCTATAGTGTCATTTTCGGGCCGATTGGCCGATGGCCCTACAGACACTTCCCTTGTAAGACCCATTTAAATTCAAGGTTTGGATATAATATGATTTAATTTGGCCTCATATTAGCAGATACAATAATACATTTGATAACTACTAAAATGTAACTATTCAAAGTAACAGTTTAAAAATGAATAACTTAGTGCCAAAGAATTTCTGACCACTCTATATATATATATATATATATATATGGACATTTAAGTTGCAACTAACTGTAAACCCCATGTTTCAGTATTAAGCCCACATTGGTGGAAATGTGGCAAACGGCCCTTTCGTCAAGTTGGTACTCTTGTGCCCAAGTCTATTCACCAATTACGAGCAAGTTAGAAGAAGCAAAGGCGCACTCACCCAACCGCAATTATATATAGTCCCCCTCGGATTCCAACGGGACTTTCATAACGCAAGTGACATTTTCGTGGATGTGAGGTAAATTCTGAAACACACTGTAGTTGTATTACATGAGAGATGTTGTATAGCAGCCCATAACTTTTTAAAAATATTATGATGGATAGCATGTTATTATTTACTGCACGACAATCACCCAGAACAGTATATGATCGTGCACATTTTCGAAAGAGGGACGCATACTTATTGAAATAGGGAACATAATGTTTTCAGCATGTATATCTGTGAGTTAAAAAGCTATTTACACGTAAATATAGGTTCAAATAGGAGGACATGTTACGGGACAATGCTGGGTCTGTTTGTCCTGTGTCCCATTTAGTTTGCCCATCCAGAAAATGTACCATACAAACATGAGATGGAGACTATTTTAGATTTGGTTTCAATGCAAAAATGTGTACATCTTTTTGAGTGCTAATGATTGCTTTTGGTTGTCCGAATAATTTGTTCTCAGTTACATTAGGAATGGTGAAGCGGATAAGGAGTTAGGCTACCCCCGCCGTTCTGTCCACCAATTCCTCAAGATGTGCAGCTAAACTCGCGTCCCAAGAAGGAAGAATCCATAAAACCGTAATGAAATAATCACTTCAGCATGCAGGCATGCATGCATTTGGGCGGGGCCACCTTGCCAAATGAAAGCACAGAACGAAGGGGAGGTAATTAGATTTCTTTCTCACGATGCAAAAGCACACCATTTAAATGAGGAAATCCGGACTCATTCTCATAATTATATATAAACATGAATTTAACCTGGCTTAACCTCCATGAAAAAGCTGCATATCATATTTGTGCTAAATCCGATAATTCTCCAATTTTCCTCTTCCCCCTACCTCTCTTACATGATTAGGCTAAGCGAAAGGTGTTCTCGATATTGAACCAGCACATGTTGAATAAGGCATTTTCCCATTGTAAGCCCATTAAGTCTTTGTGCTCAATGATGCTGATTTGCCAGGATATGTAGACCAGGAGCCTGGTATTTCGTTTCTAAAGAGCGTGTAAACCACCAGTCATTGAGTATGGAAATTATATGGGCGGTTACAGTGAAGGGACGCAGGCCTTTTACGGGTATGGAGGGGATTCATCAAATGAGCTTACCAAGCTCATATGACATGTAAATGCAATGTTTTTACTTTCAAAATTTGTATTGTCATCATCAATAGATTATTAGCAAATAAGAGCAATTCCGGCTTGCGAGCATCATATTAACGTCACTATTTATCCTTGCATATAGCCTATTTATAAATAACCTGTTTTATATACGGAATGCATAAGTGTAACAAACGCACTCCTGATGGTAATGTTGGACGAAATTATGAACCAAAAACAAGTTGTTAAGGGAGAAATTTACAACTATAAGGATACCTACAAAAAAATGTTTTGATTCTTGGTTTGTTGTTGAAGTAGTGCAGTGGAGTGGCGAGGCCTCTATACGCCACTCTGCGCCCTTGAGAATTGAAAATCATCAGTCTTATTTGACAAGTCGCTCATTTTTCGGTATAAGTGATGGATAGAGTATACTGTTGCCGTGGGAGGGCTTGTTTATAGGCAGGGCTGTCCTGTATCGTGTGTTTTATAATTTAGCAAATATTTTATCATGTTCGTTCATACAACCGGCTATGCATCCTCATATCTGCGTATATCTGAATGACCTAATGTAGCAAGTTAACATTCCTGTAGGAAATAAAGGATTTAAAAGTACATCGGAGTAATACTTACAAATTGTTGGGCCGATGGCCATTTCAGACTTGTATAAAGTCTTTAGCTTTGACTCAGGAATTCAATTAAATTCTGAACCCCCTGCCATTTCCCCCCTGCAGCTGAACTCAGGCCTTCTTCTATTGGGCCCTTCATTTGGTAACATACTACACGTATATACCATGCGTTTAGAAGCACCTGGTATAACGGAACGGAAGGAATGGGAGGGACAACTTTATAAAAGTTTCTAAAAATATAAGTAAAACTTTTAATATGCATTTGGTGCACGTTTGGCCACCCATCCATAAGACCTGCGCATAAAAATACACTGACGGTAGGCCTAAACCGGATATTCCAATTGAAGTCATTTTCAGTTAGGACTTTTGGGCAGTAAGCTGCTTATTTTTAAGAAATTTCTTTGGTGTAGTTACTCTGAGTGGTTATCAAAAGCATTAGCTGCTATTCTTAGATTGAAAGGGGGTTACAAGGGGTTACAAGGGGGCCTGGCTTGAAAAAATTACTTGTATCATTGACATGAGATGACAACTGCTCAAATGGGCCATTACCTATAATTAAAAAATTCTTTGCAATTTACAGATTAGATAGATTGATCAATTCGCCCTAATATATATATATATATATATATATATATATATGTATATATATATTATAGTTTTAGTTTATTGTTATTGGGCAGTAAATCGTATTTCCAATGACCTCTGCAGCATGCAGCTATACAACCTGCACTAATAGGGCAAGTTGTAGCTATACTGGTATAACAGACTGTGGATTAAGTTATAGGCTACGATACCATCAGGGTGTAAAAATGTCAATAATGTCAATTTTTAATTCAGGATACTCTTCATCATTGGCTGCAAGTTTTTTTTTTTGCATTACCCCATTGGGATTTACCATATCCTTTAGGGGGGTGGATTACCACCATCGGAAATTGGAGCCATATACGAAGATCTTATTTAATTACTCCAGGGTAGGTAGGAGGGGATGTGCAAAGTGCAAGTGCAATGTCTCTAATCGTCATTTTGTGAACTCCCCCGGGTGGCTTAGTCTATCGGAAATTGCCACCCGAAATGAAGCCAGAGATGGCCCAACTCTGCACGGATAAAGGTGGGAACCCCGGGTGGGGATCGAACCCGGGACCTTAATATCCGTGGGCGCGAGCGTTACCGCTGCGCCACTTCACCTCCCTAAGGCTGCAAGAATATTATGAGACATATATCTTCAAATACTTTCAATCCTGGCCTACGTTAGAGGCGTCAGAATCCCAATTGTGGCACTCATACCAGGGTATATGCCATGTGTACAAAGTTCAGGCGACCACATGTGGCACCCATTACACTGCATCCACCTTTTTTGAAGACAAAATGTCTAAAATGGGGCACAACACCAGTTATTTCAAGTTACAAGTAATAAGTTATTGTTCGGGCATGTTGTACCATTGTTACAACTTGCCCCACCCCCACTCTAGAAACGAATTCATTAGATGGCAGTTTTACTAAAGACTGCACTTGTTTCAAGCCATGCTATTAGATTCTACATGATTCGAGCTCCAAAGTAATAAATATCTCACTAACTTGCCACACAACATTACATCTGCAGCATAGCAAAAATGGAGAGAGGAAAAAATTTACTCAGGTGCTTGAACAGCACAAAATAGGCGATATCTCCTGAGCTCCGAAATACACGCCGACCAAGCTTCCGCCACAGTTAGAGAGGGGTGTTATTCGTTATTCAGACCAAATTCTATAGGTTGGTCAGAAAACCAGTTCCGAAGAAAATGCGAGTGATACAACTTGCCTCACGGTACAACTAGCCCCAATATAGCAGCACTCTCCCCTATATAACTCTTGTAGCACATAACTATTATTTGTAATACATTCTAAAGCACCACATTCGACGGGTTCTCCCCGTGTTTGTGTGGGTTTTCTCGGGATTCTCCTGTCTCCTTCCACTTTCAAAAGACATCAGTAAGCACAATCATCAATGATTAAAGCTGTACCTATAAACTTATATGAAAGAAGGTCTCCTGTACGACCTCATTATATTGGCCTATATGTCACGGGTAGCCATCAATATAATTATTTTAAGTAAGTGAATCCATAAAGCGGAGGATAGTAAAATATACGTTTAAGTATTATATCTGGTGATTTTAAAAGTCTGAGTATTTAAGGTCAAGATTCTGAATTATTAGCTGTAGATTAGCTGTTTTACAAGTTGTGTCTATTGTGTTGTATTTTATATGCCTCTAAAATACACTTAATATAGCATCAATTATTATTATTGCTCCATGTTTTAAACAACTTAAACAAATTGAGCAATTATTGGATTTATTTTCATACTGTGCAATGTATAGGCCACAACAGCTTATGTCGCAGAATTATTAAAGTATAGGCCTACTATATACTTATTTTAGTTTTTTTTTTTTTACTGTACCCCATTATCGGGCCCTGGGCCCTTATTAGGGGAGTGGGATACCACCATTTGTTGGAACCATATACTGGATATGTTTAGTTGTTCCAAGGGTAAGTAGGAGGGGATGTGCAAAGTGCAAGTGCAATGTCGTATATTGGTCATTTTGTGAACTCCCCCGGGTGGATTAGTCTAGCGGAAATTTCCACCCGAGACGAAGCCAGAGATGGCCCAACTCTGCACGAGATGAAGGGGGGAACCCCGGGCTGGGATCGAACCCGGGACCTTAACATCCGTTGGCGCGTGCGTTACCGCAGCCCCACTCCGCCTCTCTGCAGTTTAATATTACTATACTGTATATGAAACTGTTTCCTAAGATGTAAATACAGTCGGCCCGATTATCCGCGGTTTCAAAACATCAAATAAATATGAAATAAAAACATTACATACTATATACAAAAATCCAACATGTATCTTATGATATTCTTAGATGACTGTATTGTTTTACCGGTATCCAATTTTATTGTTAATTGTTTTTGTTGATGTCTCTATATGTGCCGTATAATTTGTCAATATTATGTAGGCCTATATTTACAAACACATATTGTACTACTGTGTAATATAATTATCAGCTTCTTGGAACCAATAAGAACGGATAACCGGAGGCTGGCTGTATAAGCACTGTGTTCATTTTTCAGCTATACAACTTGTACTTGAACTTGCCGTTTTATGCCAACTTCATGCCTCCTGGGTAACTAACCATCAAACCGAGAAACCGGAGATTGCTTTAAGATTCGACTGTGTTTGCGAATTACCACCAATTCAACATTAACTCCCCAGCAATCAAACAACAACAAGCTCGCATACGCCCGCAATTTCTCACCTGTTTCTCTAATGGCCCAACATTTTGCATACTGCAACCCGTCTCACAACACGTGACACAAGTGACACTCAAAGACAAAAAAGGACAATCCGCGGGTGCATCGGCAGCAAAGGGCTGTTGTCCGGCAGACCAGTCTGTCAGAAGCGAGGTGCGAATCTCAAAAGTCCATGTAGTATAAGGGCTGGCTGCATGACCAGCTGCCTTCACAACTTAATCACGAGTTTCCCACTGCAATCTAGCCGCATTGTCTTGAAATAAAAAAAAGGAAAGAACAGAAAAAAAAACTGGCTACTCATGGAGTCCTCGGGGGCGCCTGGCAGAAATTTGCACACTTGACGCCCCTTTTTGCGGACCACCCACGATGATCTAGCAGATGTTGCCAAATTGGACCTGAATGCTTGCATGCTCATGCTGTTAAATGAAAGTGTGTTTTTTTGCGATTTTTTGTGTTAAATATTTCTAGTGGCTCTGGCAATACATATGCAAATTTAAAAAAAATCGGTAAATCCTAAAAATTAAAAATAAATTTGAATTCATAAATTTTGCTGGTGTTTATTAGGTGGTAATTGGATGTATGATTTGTATGCAAATATTTTGGCACGACATGCCCATTTGGGAACTCCTTAAGCGTTCATCTTGGTGGCACTTGGACCCTTCTATTTAGCATTCAATTATTTCTTGGGCCACTTGGGGCTGTCAAATGGGGCATAACAAGCCACCTGACAGGATACAGTATTGGGGCAGTAAGAAAAGGGAAGGGAGGGCAACAGTGGGGGTCGAGCCAGTCGAAAAATAAGAAAAGCAGTTTCGGCATGCTTGGAACTACAAAGGGTGGAGATACAACCATATCCCCTTATCGCCTAATTGTCGCCCAGCTTGTCGGCGAAGGTAATCTCATCCCAGGAATGACCCCGGGTCACCAGTCAGAGCTTAGTGAGGGTCATAGTTAAGCCTGATGGACATGGGCAAGGCGGAGATGGGGGTGTGGGGGTGTGTAGGGATAGTGTCGGACCACTCGGGCTGGAAAATCCGGTGCTGCTATCCAGTGAGACATCTTACAAAGAAGACCCGTCCCCGGATCCATCCACCGGTCACTTGACTTCCCACGATTCCACTCCGAGGGGACAGTCAAGATTTTCTTTTGGAGATAGGCGGCATCTTGGCATTCACACATCATAATCACTTAGGCACCAACTAAGGAACTGAATCATATGCAACCAACTTGCTATACACTTGACATACAAATTTTTCAAATAATAATAATAATAATAATAATAATAATAATAATAATAATAATAATAATAATAATAATAATAATAATGTGGCCCTCTTACGATTGTGGCTGATTATTTCTGACAGGGTAATAGGTCCTAAATGGGATACAATAATGTTGGTGTAAGTGATTGGGCGGTGGGGGTTAGTGGAAGTCATAAAGGCGGTAAGCGTGAAGCAGAAAACACCGACACAGCCAAGATGAGGTCCTAATTGCCCTGCTTTGCCACTCCGAAAGGAGGGGTTTATTTTCGCCGCGTCTGTCTCGACCTATCAAAATATTTGTGGAAGGGGAAACCCCAGGGCCCTTCACATAAGTTGTTCTTAGCCCTGATGACCGCAAAGTCCTTGCACGTGTAGGCCAAATGTAGGAAGGAAGGTGGAGGGAAGGGGAGGCTAACCAGTTGGTGGTGATGGGGGGTGTCCCTTAGACTAATGTTGCACTTGCGCTCTTTTCCACCTCAACCACCCAGGAAGCTCACCATCTGAAAGAAATCATAGGACACAGAAGAATAAGCAACTATGTCCTCTCAACGCCCCTTAGTCGTTTTTTCCACCAAACCTTCATATGGCTGAACCCCAGAGTCTTCATAAGGAGGGCAGCGCAACAAGGGCCTATCCTTTTCCACATTCCTGTCTGCCTGTACCCGGTGGGTTCCTACCCACAGATGAACCCACTTAGCGCGCCGGCAACCCCAGCTGCTCTCCCCCCCCTTCCCGCTACTCCCTCCTACCATTTTTCCTGACTCGTTCCTCACTCCCATGCCCACCTTGGCCTCAGACCACCCACGTTGAGTACAGGCACCGACTAAATAATGCGCCCAGCCGCCGGATTAATCAATCCCCGCCTGACATTACAAGGGGAAGGTGGAGGTGGGCTGGAGGAGGTAAGGGTGGAGGGGGTGAAGTGTGCTTTTGTGGAGGGAGATCCTTTCCACGCCCAAAGGCAGTTGGAAGAAGATTGGGGGGGAAAAAATTATTTTTTTATATAGATATTTTATACAACCTGGGTCATTATGCGTCATATCGAATACGCCTTTTAGCTTATTTTTTGGGGGGATTTTGATTGAACCAGTTGAGGTGATTAGCAATATAAGGAGGCTGTGTGTACATAACGCCTCTTATTTATTTGGAGCTAAGGAAGTGGTGTGTGATTGCGCGATTTTTATTAGTGGATTCTGTTTTATAATGATGCATTCTGTTTCTTAAGAAAATATTTTTTTTCCCCGTTCTTCTAGTGTATCCGGGAGATGAGAGTGAGTTAGCTCCGGGATTGCTACCCCTCCGCCTCCGCACAGGAAAATTTATGTAGCATTTCCGGAATTTTGACCGGTTTTTGGGAAAGCTGCAGATGTTGAAAATTATGACGTAGGGGGCGGTGACATTTATGGTCAATTTCCTAACCGCAACACACTTGGTTCCAATTCCAAAATTCCTGACGGGGGAGCAGCTGTCGCAACTTGTCTAAGCAGATACCGATTCTAAGAAATTCTAATTAATAATGCGATGTGACATCGCAGCTAAATTGCGCTCTTTAACAACATATTTGTCGAGCCGCATAATTAAAGCAGAATTACGTCGATGTACACTGTAACTGGTTGATCATGAAATACTAATTAGTTTTCCACCTGCTGTATTTTGGGGAAAAAAATTTATTGAGTGACAGTAGTGCGTATAAGTTTGGACTTATGTTGAATATCATGCAGTGACACGAGGGTTTACGAATGGGAGTGGAGGAAGAGTCATGTGGGAATATGGTGAGAGTGGACTTTGTAAGGCAAGTCTTGCTGTGTGGCCACCCGCTGGGGTCACCTGGGGTCAGTGATGACCCCACTTTCGCCCCCTGCCCACCCCGTCTTCCCCAGCAGCCTCCCTCCTTGCCTGCCTCCTAGCCACCCACCCCCCATCAGTGCTGGGTGGTCCGCCCTATTCAAGACGTTGAAAAACGCCTGCCAGATATCTGGCAGGGGCGACAAATGGCCTCATCACTACCGACTCCTTCTCTTTCTAATCACGGATTCTCTTTTTTGCTTCTTTACTTTTTTCTTTCTTCATTCCCAATCATGCACGACTCACCATTACAATGTAGACATACATACTCATCATCCCACCAGGGGTTTTAAAAAAATACTATTCATGCAGAACAGGTTCTTTTTGGATCTTCTTTTGTCTTTGCACATCGCTCATAATTGGCATAATTATATAAGAGCATTTTCATCGGACTTAAAGGACAATATTTTATGCCTATACGAGTGATATATTCTGCAAAGTTATCTTAAAATAAATAAAATAATGTAATAGGCCCCTTCTCATGAAATGTGTGCTCCAGGCAGGTGTACAACAACAACAACAACAACAACAACAACAACAACAGACACCGAAAGCATATATAACATACAATAAATACTAGATGAGTATGATGTCTGAATATTGCAATTCACCATATAATATATTAACAATGTGACCTAATTCGGATTCAAAGGATTATCTGTAAATTTAAAATATCTGAATAAATGAGAAAAGTTGGCAAATTAACAGTTAAATGAATTCATGATGAAATGTAATTTGTGTAATTCGCTGTTCTCCTTTTCACTTACCATATAATAATAATAATAATAATCCGGGTAGTGCACGAACTCCTTACGAGTTATATGGCACGGACCTTTATTATTACTCATATAGAGTATACATAGGAGCTGATGACGTAGCGCCCGGGCCCACGGGCAGGATGACAGGAGGGGATGTGCAAGGTGCAGTGCAATGTCTTAATGTGGCCATTTTTAGTGAACTCCGCCGGGTGGTTTAGTCTGTTGGTAATACCACCTGAGACGACGCCAGAGACGACCTGAACTCTGCACGAGATGAAGGGGGTGTCCCCGGGCTGGGATCGAACCCGGGACCTTAACATCCGTGGGCGCATACGTTACCGCAGCACCACTCCGCCTCCCCCCTTTTCACTTACCATTTGTTATGTGAGTGCCCATTGTTTCTGACAATCACAAATGTCATTTTAATTCTAATTCCCTGCTTTTCCTGAAGATAAAATATACCTGGGGAATTTTGCTGAATCATGGTGAAAATTCTCACCGACGACCACCGTGACCGGAGTTCGATCTCTCCTGATTTGTATGCTCAAGGCTATATGATGTATAGTTGAGAGAATTTCCGCAGCTGGGCAGGGCCTTCTCTGCTGTAACTATAGCCACATAAGGGTATATAAGTGTATTAATTTTAAATATTTTTATTCATATGTGCATGACATTGGTGTCTGATAAGCTTTTTGAGTAACGTATTATTCACTAAAATCGACATTTAATGAACCAGATGATTGGGAAATCATCTTAGAGGCACCATGTGGCCCACGGGATCATCAATCAAGGTCATAAACATAAAATGTCATTTGGGTCATTCCATAATTAAGTTGTTGTCATATAATTGGCCGAATAAAAATTAATGTAGGTAACGGACGGGACATATTTGTCCTTGGGTAATACATGCCATTTCCATAACCTTGGGTATGCAGCAGGGTGTTGCAAATTCGTTTGTCGTTTTATTATAACTGATATCTCCCGATAGCAGTTATTTTTGTAGCTTGTTGTGCCCCTAACCAAGTGCCCCATTATAATTATAGCAACTGCTTTATTCGACCCCCTGGGAGTAATGTGGAACCTGTATCGGGGCACAACAAGCTACAAAAAATAGCTGCTATCCGACGATATCAGTTGTAAAAATGACTCAAGAATTTGGAACACCCTGGTATATAATATAGTCGAAGATTGATCCACGCATGCAGTTCGGGAAAAGGTGGAGAAACAAGATTAGGCAAATCATGCTGCCAGCGTGATTCGAGTAGACTTTTTCTAATTGGACAGCGGGAAATGAGCTTGACAAACCCGATACGACACGGTGAGGATTCTAATTGGATAATCAATGACATTCATTGTTGTCAGTCTCATTCCCCTTTGCCAAGTTATCTGCCTGGAGATTTGACCTTGGCGGATAGAGTGAACCCGAAAAACCGGAAGTGGCCAGTCGCCGGAACTTGGCCATAAGACCTATTTTGGTTACACTTAATCCGAATCCGAAAACCGTTTGTCGCTATATTTTGCGGTTTAGGCACTGATAACTGTACACAGACAGACGGACGGACAGAGCCGTTCGAGAAGACATCTTTCATATGAGAAAAAGTTTAAAAGGGGGAGTTAGTCTTCGGCAATGCTCGCGCGGTGCAAACTGTTCAAATGCTTAACATACTGTGGCTGATGCTGGGCTGATGTTAATGCCTTTATATGACTACGTAGATAAATGGGTTTAATTACCGGCGGGTTACCGTACGATCTACAAAATAGTTTCCGTGGGTTCCGGACATTGGGGATTTTTCCTGGTTTTACTTGGCGGTCTGATGTGGGGGATTGTATAATTAATTCCTGATGTGTGACTGATTGGCAAAGACACAATAACGTTCGTTGGCCTGCGGCGACACAAGACGGACACTACATGTTGCGTATGCACAACCCACAATGAGCGCCCAGCTCGATAACGCTCGCAATTAACTAAAATAATCACGAAATGCGACGTACCATGCCTGGCAGGGCGACAAGACGGACAGTACTTGGTCCGGTCAACCAAAGCTATACAGCTACGACAGTATGACCAACACAAGCCTATAAGCGGATAATTATTATGTCTGGTAGATTTATTTAAAAAATATAATAGATCAGAGTCCATATACAGCATATTTGGTCACAGTCCGGGTTACGGTGTAGTATATACAGTATGTACTGTGTAGGCCAACTGTATGTTATTTTGTTTAACGATGCGTGATGGCATGTAAATAATCTAAAATCTCAGGAATTCTTTTGTATTCTGAAGGATTTCAAGGATATACCTAATGGAAGTGCAGATGCATATCGGTGGAAACGTAGCAGGAGGTCCAGAGTGCAATTGGCACTTCAGCATCAAAGTGGCTCAGACTTCAGGTAGGCTACCGTACAGTACACGTATAGTATACCAACAGCAAGACATAATTATTTTGTCCAGAATGTCAACTTGATTCAGAAGCATAATGAGGGATTTTCACTAATATGCAAATTTTTACCATTTTTAATTTAGTTCATATTTTGGGTTAGCTTGTGGTTCCCGTCATCGCTGACTACCCCTTTATAGGGAAATGTCGTGATGGTGTTGTTGTTGTTGTTGTTGTTGTTGCAAATCTATAGCTGAGCTGAGTGACTTTTGTATGCTATACACATTATATACACGAAATAAGTTATTGACAAAGTTGACTTTATTGGCAATTATTTTTATTGTAAAAACATATTATTTAAAGAACAGTTATGGAGACACTTTAAAACCACGCGGTAACATGATTGTCTGATTGGTAACGCGATGTAGGCCTATAAGCCTGGTGCCATGTCTACATCGCCTATGCAGGAAAAAATCGTATTAATATCAAGTCATAGTATGTGCCATAAATCATTATCAGTTTGGGAGTGGTGGCTGAGCTGGTAACGTCTCGACTTGCTGAGCGGATAGTCCCGGGTTCGATCCCCGCCATGGATTTCCCTTTCGCCTGAGTCAGGAGGGTCTGTGACCCTCGCCTTGGAGGCGTCTGGGAACCTAACCTCCAGGGAGACTGCACATGACCCAGTATTCCGACATTGCACCAGCACCCGTGTCTCCTCCCCAAAAAATCTCCATCCTTATACCCCCATGTCCTTTCTTCCCTACATGGAGTTTGAAGAAAAAAAATCACTAGAAAAATGGAAAATATGGTGGTGTTCCACCCCCCTCAAAGGGCACAGTTCCCTCTAATATAGGATACAAGAAAAAAAAAATCATTATCAGTTTCAAGCAGCTTAGAACTCCTGGGCAACAGAGGGTCCATTATGTCAGTTTATCTAGACTATACTTTATGTGTATGCATATATGTGTCATTTGATCTCCGTTGCATCTTTATACGGTATCACAATAAAATTATGGGCTTCACACACGAGGTCTGTATATAAAATATCCTGGAAGGTATGCTTCCCTTCGTGCGACCTTGCTTTTAAAATAAAAACAACCTGAGCTACCATCCATTATGCAGAAGCTTCTGTATAGTAACTTATAAAATATTATTGCCTCTACATGCTGGAGTGATTTTATATACTCAAGTTTCTTGAAATTAGACTTGGTATCATTTTTTGAGTAATTTTTGTTCGATATTGTGTTCATTCAAGTTATATGACTGAAAAATGCCGCACAAAACAACAGGAAACTTACCGATTCTGAATGGTGTCCTTTGCCTGTGGTATATCACGCTGGTATAGCATATTGTCCAAATCCCTGCATAATGATTCTTAAAAAAATAATACACTCCTAATCACCGTGAATGAAAAATTGCACACAAGAATTTTCCTATTAAATATCCGAAATATCAACAATTTGCTTGTAATTATTTTCATTTATTTGTTAGGGCTGGTGAAATAAAAGCGCAAGTAAGTTATTCGAAAACCAGTTTTTCCACTCGCCTCTCATCAGCAGATTCTTTTCCTTCTGGTGTCGTCGCCCCTGAACTGTCCAAGTACTTTCTTTTGAGTCAGGGACTGATCCGACGTGATGGTCATAATGAATGCAAGCATGTGAGACTCAATGGGTACTTACTGCAAGTTATTATACTGATTTGCTTTGTGCAAAATGTGGGAAATATTGTAATGTTTCAAAGAGTTCACTAATTTTTAATGTAAAGCTCTCACCGTGTTTACATATTACTCTACACAGAATAATGTGTACAGTAAAACCTGTCCCTATATACGTTGGACACTGATGGTTCCGTTTAAAATGTCCAGCATAGGGAGGTGTCCACCTTATTAGGATTTCAACATAACGGGTTGCATAGTGCAGCACAGTAATGTACATAGTATAATTATTCGTCAACTAAGTAAGTACTTCTGTATACAGTATATGCATACAGTATAGTCAACTTCCAATGTTTATGTATTTTTTAAAATATTGTCAGTATGCATGGTCTACATACAATTTCTGGAACTGGCCTACTTTTTGGTATAAAAAATCGGTAACAAGCGACTGTTTTAAATTTACCACCCTCTTAATTAGAGAAATTTCAATTGACTCTCAGACAGCAAAAATCTGGTCAATAATCTTGCCGGCGCTAAAATGATTCAGGCAGCATGCTTCACAAAATGTATTAAGACCTCAGCATGGTTCAATTTTAAGGAAAAACGAAAATTAATAGTAAGTATTAATAAAACTTTATCCTGGTCTTGCCGCAACCCTTCACATCACACACATACCTCCTCACCGTGTGTGAAGGGTTGCTTCAAGACCAGGATAAAGTGGCCAAAACAATTTGAGCCCCATAGTATACATGTCCAACTTAAAGAGGGAAAAAGTGTCCAAATTCCAAGATAGAGAGGTGTTCAACTTAGCAACATTGCAAGGGATAGGCTTTTTGACGGTTCCAAAAAAGAATCTCCAACATGGAGAGGTGACCAACTGAACAAGGGGTCCAACTTGACAGGTTTTACTATATTATGGAACAACGTTTTTTTGCATAAAAGTAGAGTTATCATTCAAAGTGTGAAATGTACAGGAAAAATGATATGCAAAGCTATATTCAAAAGTTGTTTAAATTTATTTCTTTTTAACTTTTTGGGGACAACAAACAAAGAAAAAGAAATTATGGCCCATAATTTCAGAAGCATAACAGTAAAGCATTGCAGGGTAATTCTATTTCAAATCATTACGCAGTGATATTCGTACATTTAATATAAAAAACAGCGTATGCAAGCTACATCCAGTTGTAGTCGTCTGGTACAGCAGGCTATGTAGTTTTTAAAAACAATAAAATTCAATCACGAAGAAAATATTTTTTGCTTGGGTATCAAAATAGAATTTTGGGGAAATGACACTTTTTGAGGTCGTATAATTATCCTATACATGTGTATTGTATTAAGTGCCATTTCCAGTAAATTTTAATCATTAGCTTCTCCATGTAGTCCTTTGCAGGAATTAGGCCATATACAGTATATTGGCCTTATAATATATTGGTGCAGTTGGCTTCAAAAAAGTGTTCAAACGTTGTTTTTTTGCTCAAAATTAACTTATTGGTCATTTAAGATGCCGTTCGGATGAAGGGTGCGTGTACGACGATTATATTTTATGAAACACTGTGTACTAATTTTAAAGCAGACCCAATGGCTACTATACCTCCGAGCAAAGGGGACTACTAAAGACATATGGATGGTCAATGGCGCTAACATGCTGACATTTTGTACAAAAATACATACGATATTTCAAGAGGCATTTTATGGTTGTAATTTTAATTTTTTAAAACCCTAAGGTAATGTGAAACTTGGTAATTTTGGTATTAGGCCTATTACGTTGTCTCGTGAATAAAGCAGCAGCTTTTCTTAGTTTCCAAAAAACTAAGTAAAATTTTATTTCCATAAGCAAAGTTTTGTTAATGTTTTAAACGAAATGGGATATGTGATCTACTTTTGTGACGGTCATATTGGAGATACGTAATTATACGCTATTGGGCATTTCATCACAACTGCGTAACTTATTATAAATAGCTCAATGTTAATTTTGCACAAGAAATGAAGATTTAACATTTTTCTGAAGGCGAATGTACCATTTTATAAGGCAAAGTACCCTATACACGGATGAATCCTTTTAAAACTATTTACTTATGGTGGTTTACAGATATCTGACCTTAAATCTTTTTAAATTATATTTTGATACTCCTGCAAAAAAAAAACTGCATCTAAAGATTATTTTTAGAAACTGTGCTACATGATTCATGATTGTGTACCACTTGACTTCATATATTATACCAAGTACAACTGATGGATTTGCGTCAGGGTACGGTTTCTTTTTTTTAGAAAAATGTGTGATTATAATCACACAGAAAAAGTATGAAATGAGCATACTTCAAATGAAAGTGACTTGTCCATCAGGTGAATGGCATTTCTCTTTGCCTAAATATAATCTGAACATTAGTTTATTTCCACAGTGCTATACGCTCAATAGTACAGCCGTTGCATTCCCTTCCATATAATTTATAGTAGTAAATATATTCGACCAAAAGGGTTTATACTTACCCCATAAACTTCAAAAGGCCACTTTTTTCACAGCCAAAGTTTTGAAGGCCGGTGTTAACATCCCAGAAAAAAGTGATGTATCCATTAATTCAGGGACCCTATGCTTGGAACACCCCCCCCCCCCCCCCCAAAAAAAAAAAAAATCCTCCTATTTTTTTCAATGCATTCCTATCTGATACTCTTTCAAGGCTGGCGTCGCACAACTTGGGTGGCTCAGAATAAAATTGTCGCTTTTCAACCCACGTGAGGCTTCAAATCAAAACCTCATCTAGCGCTATAAATCAATTTTACCCCTAATGCAAAAAAAAGGGGGGGCCAACTGAAAGCAAGAGGGGGGGCAGAAGCCAAAGAAAAGAATGAGTGTAAAAAAAACAAAAACAAAAAAAACGAAGAAAGCCAGGCAGACCATGCATGCAGACGCCTCGTAGGCTCGTAGGCACAGGCAGCCTATCACGCGGGGCAATTTGTTCTTCCCGCACTTGTCCAAATAAAGCCCACAAATAAATCGATACCCAGAGGGCGAGAAAGGGTTTAGTGCGAGTCCATTACGAGTCCCTTTAGGCCCTTGTAGCACCCAACCCTAAGGAGCTGGTCCTATGCTCGTAGGCAATGTGACACATGGTAAAAAGCGCCTACGAGTCAAACGAGAAGGATGGGCCCAATAGGGAGGCGCGTTTGAAAAACGGGTTGTGATTGGTGGGTGTGTGGGTAATGGGAGGGGCTAGGTAGGGACCAATCGGATATGGTGCTTCTGGCGTGTTGGGGGCGTGGGGGGGTGCGAGGAGGGCTCCGCCTTTGCCGAACCTTTATAAGAATGAGGGTTCGGAGTTGTGATCCGAACGCGCGCCTTTCACCAACTGCCAGCGGCAGCGAAAGGAAGGGGGGAGGGTGACCTGAGGTGACCCTGGCCGGCCAGGTTGAAGACTGCACCAGGATGGGAAGCGGGGCGGAATCGGGCCGGAAGACTCCGACGGCGGCGCCAGCGTCGCCGGAAGTCCTCAGCTTCTCGGTGGCCCGGATCTTGTCACCGGAGTTTGGAAGAGACGCGCTTAGATCCAGGGAAAGGCCGGCGGGGAATAGCCCGGAGCCAGAGGTCAGCGGGGTCAAAAACAAAGGACCCCTGGTGTGGCCGGCGTGGGTCTACTGCACCAGGTATTCGGACCGGCCTTCATCTGGTGAGTTGTCGGATTGTTTACTTATCTGTCTAAGGTGTCACATTCCTTCTGGTCACTTGACGATGCCGCATGTCACGTTGTCCCAAGTAAAATGGCGCCTGGCGCTTCCATAGAATACAATGTGTGCCCACCTACGTTGACATGTTGATTCAAGCTGTACTATGGGTATACAGACGGTGAACGTTGACAGCAAACATCAATATCGGCCTATAAGTGTCAGTTGTTCTAAAGTTACAAAACACGAGTGCATGATTGCTAACGTTGTGTATCGTCGCGTGCCTCTGATTAGAACCTTGCAGATCAACGTTTGTTCCCAATGGAGATTTACCCGCATTGATTGAGGCGTGTGGAAGAATATATAGTGCCAATAACCACCATTCCTTGACAGGACTGTGTCCTCTATGAGGCCTTCATCAGGATAATATCAGCAAACTATGTGGGTTAGTAACATGCGTAGTCTAAACTATATTCTCCCCAGCGCCTCCGATTTTCACAACTATATACAGTTACAGGTTGTTACGGACAATATAATTGCGAAATATCGAACCGTAACTCCTAAACTGCGGGTGTTTGTATATATGATGGGTTGATATGAAATGCTGCAGAATTACAGGCCATGAGTGGTATAGGACTCGGCATACGAGCAGATGTGTAGATATAGTGGTAGTAGTATAGAATATACTATTGACAAGTATACAGCCGTCCTTATATATACCTATATTACCATATGCGCTCTTTAAGAAATGAGGCCACGAATATGTAATAAATCAGTATAGGGAAGTCATGTACATGAATATTACCAACTTATATACTGTCAAGTCTGTCCGAAGGGTCGTGATAGTGCCAAAGCTATTATCAATAATGTCGTAATTTAAATACCTGTCACATGAATTATGACGAGATCAGTCTATGTTAATGAAGTTTTTGGGACCACGCTCGTGCTGTTGTGCATCTGATTGTAACACATTCATTCCTATACTGTACATGAACTTTTTTAAACATATCGGTCTATAATATGATTTGTCTGTATAACTAATATAGATGGTTGTGCAGCACTGTACTTTTATGCGTCACCACATATGCTATGCGTGACATGAAATTATTTTGTGAAGGCCTCTGCACATGCATGGTGTCATGAGGCTTTTATGCCATTTATGGCTTCTTTTGAAGTTATTCAGGCGGATAATTACTTCGTTCATCTACCTTTAATACTTATGGCTCTACTATACAGAACGTGATATTTAATAGTAAGATTTATTACCAGGCCTCAGTTGTATAGCTATTTAGGTTGTATCAAGATCATAGTGTGTCCGTGTCATCTCTGCGTAACTCAGTGATTGCCAATGATGAGTCTTATACAGCCACGGAGGAATTCAAACAATACGAGACCTCTTGCAGCATGGAAGGGATGGGGAGGCACAGGAGGGAGGGGAAGATGCAGGTATACAGTATATTATAAGTGAAAGCGCGGGAGGGAGTCTAGAAGCACTTATCAGTGGATGCGAGAATGCTGGAGTTGGAGGACACAGGCATCTTGCCACTTATAATGAGAAGGGCTTCAGGCCTCTCACCTGTAAGGTGCAATATAGGGTTGAGTTCTCCGACCCTCAGAGTAGTGGATGTGGTGCTCTTCCATGCATATTTTTTTTTTTACGGATGGGAAGTTCCTACTTCCTGATTCCAAGTAAAGCAGCACTGATAGACTGATATACAGGTCACTGTATTGCCCGAGGATGACAAGCTTATAGAGCATATCAAAATTGAGTCATAATAGCCTACCTGCAATTTTTCTGATTCGTGTTTTGCTTGGAGTTAAAATTACTTGACACATTTGCATCACTATATAATGTATTATGCACTCTCCCTCACGTTTGGTAATGTCACGTTATAGCGCTCTCAGGATATGCTGATAAAATTATGAATCATTTGACTTGCTGACTCCCCCCTCCCTCTACTGCATTCTTAAAAGATAATGCTGAACATCTCGAAATCGTGACACTTCTTTTTATAAAAGGAGGCAACGAACTGGGAATTGGATTGCAGTTTTTGAGGAGACTTTATCTGATTAAATTTTTAATCGCGCAGATGAAATCCAGTAGCTCTTTTTTATGCCGGAAGTTTACATCTGAATAAACTTATCAATATACTTATGGAATAGATCATGATGAATTTTTGCAAGCCAAGATGCTTATTAATTATGGACAATTGATAGTCCAGAGTCACGCGATGAGGATTTATGGGTATAGTGCTCCACCTACCGGATATTTGTTACACTCTACAATATGATTGGGGCGATATCAATGCAGAAATCTGTGCCTGATCTACACCGAGTACACCAAAACGTTTGCAATTCATAAGTATATTTTACAATCGAATAAAATTTATATTCATGCTCGTACAGGCTATATACAGGCAGGTAATATGATATAGAATGTTTGAATTTCATCATTTATGTCACCAATATGTACAAAAAATAGGCTTTTAACAAATTGGCGATGTACTATCGGCCAACTATATGGCCTTATTGCGGGCACTTCTGTCGTATATCCTGTGAGTGCCATTACTGTCCGCAATCCTATTTGGCCGATAGTACGTAGTAGCCCTAGGAAATTGCCGCATGTTCCAGCTAATTATACAGGCAAGCTAGTTGTTTGTCCTATCAAACACCTCTATAAGGTACTGTAACTTCCCTGCAATATAGATAAGACTGAAGATGGAAAGCGATAAGGACACTAACCCTCCTCCCAACCCCCCCTTGATTCCAGCCCACATCTTGGCTATTTTGAGGCCTGGGATAGAGCACAAGCTGTCATCAGAGGCGCCACGCTATACACAACCAATAGACCTGGCGAGTCGTGAGCTACTTGACCAACGGCTCAATTACTATAATCCGCAGACAAGTAGCCTACAGCGGTCGAGTGCTGGTCGATACTCGCTTCCCATGCATATATTGGAATAGATTTCCCCATTCTTGTCCACAGCAACGCTTAATCCAGTAGCAGCCTGGCCATTAGCTGTGACGGCTGAGTTATGACCCGCAGCGGAAAAAGCAATATAACTAGGGGAGTTGAATCTGAACCCAGCAAATAGTGGTGCATTCTGCAGTCAAAAGGCGGGGGGTGCAATCCGGCGCCTGCTACATGTACACAAAAGCCATGCCAGACAATTACCGGCTGAATAGCGAACAGTGTTTCTGGTTCCGCCCGCTCCCCTTTCAGCAAAAGCTCAACAGAGCACAACAAAGGGGTCCGCCCATCAGCCACCCCTTCAAACCAATGCTGCTGCCACTCTGCTCAATTATTGACGCCCCAACGAGTTTCGGCCGGAGTTTTCATTTTTCGGTTGGCCGCAGACGATTGGCCCGGGACCCGGGAGGGAATCGCAGACTGTATCGCGGATAGGGCCGCATCTTATATGCAGCTCATATATGGACATTCGCCAAGGATGCACCAATATTATAATTTGCTAGGATGTAATGTTTCAGTGTTCTAATTAAGACACTTGTCAGCATACATTCAGGGCATCGTGTACAGGATTAGGCATCAAATTCAATATGCTAATTAATTAAACAATTGAAAGCGTCTAACGTACTAACGCCTTTCATAGAACGACATGTGCCATACATATTGCTGGTTTTCAAATGAGGGATAAGTTTATAATCAGTTGAACTGCAAACAGTGACTTACCTTTCACACTCTGTATTGCCTACGACCACATTAGCTTCTTTATTTATTTATAAGAGGTGTCACATGATGAGGCTTCAAAAGCAGCGGCTTCTGAAAGGTTTTATATATTATAAAGAAGCCAACAAATAAGTTTTAGATGAGGCAGGTTTTTTGGATAACCCTGTATATAAGTTAAGGAGAGACGAATGGAGCAGCAGCAGGCAGGGGAAGAATGATGGGGTTGTCAGAGAGTTTGACGAAGAAAAGCGGTGCCGGGAGAGGATTATGAGATAGAAAGGGATGCATCCCTTTGTTGCAGGCCAGGTGAGTGACGAGATGGGCTGCCCCACGTTGGACTCACGCCAGGTGCCTTAGCTCCACCGTAATAGAAAGCCCACATTGATTACTCCACTGGGCAACAGCCTATCATTTTCCGAACTAGGAAATACTAGATCGCCCCCCCCCCCCCTANCCCCCCCCTATATTGAAAGAATGACGACTCAATATTTACTGCGAGTATATAGTAGATGACTTTCGCTTACAAAGTGCGTCAGTGTCCTTGCCTGCTGGTTGCCTGCTCTTGTTATAATGGGCCCTCTTCCCTCCAGAATATGAAACAGGCAGCACCCCTTGATTGACTGAGTGATTGATCTGTAGGCTGGAACCCACTCGGCCAGAATGCTAATGAAGCCGTAGTAAAAAAAAAAAACGCGACTGATAGGCGTCGGATATAAGGCCTAACCTTGCTCACTTGCTGTTGCATCTACCCCATAACCTACACACGTCTTGATTAAGTCCTAAGATGAAGTAATGAAACCTTAGCTTGGAAAATTGATGGAAGTTGCAGCTGCAAATGAAAGTGACATCACGCAGGCGCTTAATTAGAACCCTAGATGCTGACAGGTGGTTTCCAGATATAAAATCGTGCACACATGAAAGGCACGGTTCTTGCACCCCCCCCTGTGGCCACACCATTCGAACACTGTTATAGGCCCATGGGTACCCAATTTTTGGAAGGCTGGTTATGAGAAAAGGCAGCATCCAATAAGAAGGCACAAGCTAGCCCGTTTGAATCAGAGCCGCCCTTTCTACAAACTAAAAAAGTGTTTCACACCCCCCCCCCCTCCCCCTCCTCCCCTTGAGCAACAACAACGGGCGCCGCCAACAACCCCGCGCGCAACCTTTGGGGCCAATTAGCGGTCGACCCTAATCACAACGCTCGCTGAGCCCGGTTGCTATGGCACCCACCCTGCTCGTTTTTGCGTGACGTCAGTCGAGGTGGGTGCCCCCCCTCCCCCTCTATATATACCTACCTATAGAGACTCACACCTATAATAGTTTCCCACCTACATTCAAAAAATGAGCATAAATCTCGGTATAGAGGTGGCAAAAATTGGGGTTTATCCACAACCCTGCAAAAGGAGAGGAGATTTATATTGTTGCCCTGCAGTTGTGCAATGCATAAATTATTTGTATATACCAGCAGCTTTTGAGTTAGAGACGCGTGGAAATTAATGAGATAACCTGTAGACTGGCGTGTGGGAATGAGTTGTAATTACTCGTGGAGGCAGCAGATGCTGCCTACTCCCTGTTATTCACCAGACGATAATTAAGCTGTAAAATATGTGCATATATTAATTCGGCGCTCACATAAATCTTGGACTAGTTGGACTTGAGTGATACTTGTACATTCATTGTATAATTGCGCTTCGACATCGTGAGGTGTAACTAAACATGGAAAAACCTTCGACTGCTCTCCGTCATTTTACAAGACATTTAAATATGCCCTAATGACAGGGTTGTTAGGAGCCAGTTTATGCATTTTTTGATGGACATGCAGCAGCACATTAATATGGAGGTTATGATAACCAGTCGTAATCTGAACGGAGTGTAAGATTATTATGCGTGTAACTCAGCTTAGAAGAAGATGTAACTTTCCTATAGGGACTTTGTACGAATAATTTAATTATATTATTTGCTATCCGAAACATTTCCTAATTGCCTTAGCCTAAGCCTTTTCCCCAATCATGAGCCGACTCATTAAAACGTATACTGTGTTCGTACCTAATTCCTTATGTAAGCGCATTTTACGACCACTGCTGACATATGTATGGTAACGAGCTGACTTCCTCATTCCATTGCTAATCACCTCTGCATTATTAGTTGGAGACAAGTTGATTGCAAGTGATTACACTGCAATAGGCCGTAAATGACCTGCAGGATCAGCAGGCGAGGGCAATGAAAGTGGGTTGCCTATCAGGCAGGATAAGCATGCTGGGAGCAGACTCTTGAAAGTGTATACGGGTGAGTTGTCCCCCTGCAGACAGCGACTGCTGCAGTAAATTATCCGCATCCGCATTGATCCTCTTCCTTTTTCAACCCCATAAGACCCGGATGAGGAGAGACCAAAAATTGTCCCCGTAGCTCAGTGGCAGAGCGCTCATCACAGGCGTGATGTGGTCCCGGGTTCGATTCCTGGCGTGGGCATGTGTATTGGACTATCTCCAACAATCCTTATTTCCTAATCCTAAACCGGGTACAGGGTGAGTCTATTGACTCTAGAGGACATGTTGACTCCCCTTGTACAGCTCACGCAGTCGCTGCTACAGGAAAAGGGCATGTACGTGCACTAACTGCTGCTATCTTTCACTGGGTTGGAATGAAAGCAGTCACATTCGTTGGCTGAAATGTCGCTTCTAATTTTACACTCTACTTGTGAAGGCTCAGTTTGGAGGAGGACTACGGTTATTCGTTTGCACAACTGTTCCACTTTGCTAGATCTTTTTACTGGGAAAAGTCGCCTTGCTGCATGCTGTGCCAGACACGATTTTGATTGGTTGCGCCATTGATTTCTTGCATGCTGCCTACATTTACACGAATTATAGGCTGGTCCAAAATTGCGGGGATTAAGTTCTTGTCCGGCTTGTTATAAATAATGTATCTTTCCACTGCACTATATTTACTGACTGAACGCAATATAGTGTACGATAGCACCCACTTAACATGCTCGTGGCATAACTTATACATCATGTTATAGAGATTACAGGTTTCACTATAGTGAATGTGGCTCGGGAGATATTTTTACTCTTCATGGCCGAGGTGCACCAATGCGACCCCATTTTGTTATTATATTGTCAAAAAATATTTCTGACTGATGGCAGTATAATTTTCAGCCGAATGTCTTACATGCATGCCATTGAAGGCCTGAAATGTAGAACGATCGCAGTCATTTTGGTCAAAATAGAGTCATAAGAAATGTGTATAGTCCTCAAAGTGTATGTACCTATTGGTACTTTCTGGTGGTTAAAGCAGTTTGAAATTAAGAAACAATGACATCATCAAACTACTTTTGAAATCATTCCAGTGTGACTCGGATACTTCTGCATTTAATATCTTCAGCTGACTCAGTCTATTGCCTAAATGTGTAGGGCGTGAGACCAGACCATGATTACAAGCTTCACCACCATGAAAATGATTTTTTTTGTCCTTGCCTGACGTGATAGTGTCTCTTTCCCGTGCTAAAACTGGTTTCGAAACTAAAGAGAGCCGTTTACGTAGGTTTTCCGTGTCATTGGCATGTGAAACATGAGTCGCCGTTGTTATGTGGCTTTGAATGAGACAATATCACACCTTCTCCCGCACTTCAATTGTCACTGCATACAATAAACCAGCCAAACAATCACGATTCACCGGCATCTCGTTTGAATATAGGTGACTGTATTTATAGATGGAATGCATTTCTTATTTAAGAAAGTTTGGGCTATTGTTATGAGCAACCCTGCTTTTGGAGGTTTTTCAATATTGTGTTGCCAATATACGTGCGCTTGTAATTCTATCAAAAAGAAGCCTTTCGCGCAGGAACCGCAAGTATTTTAGGCGCATTTTTGAAGCCTACAGCTCCAACCCCTATTAAGAGAATTTACCAGCGAGAAGCACCACAGAGTAAAAGTGTGCATAAAAATCGATCGTATTGCTCGTTAGAAACATCACTGCGCCGCTATTTAGTTTACACGATAAAATACTGATTATTAAATTAATATTGCAAACTGACCTCTATAGGCCTACAATGATATTGTAAAGCTCTGAAGGAAGTAAAATATCTGCAAGCAAGTTTTATGTCGAGGTCTCAAGTTGTTTAATATGCTTACCACCTTAGTCTATTTGTGTCTAATAATAGTTACGGTAAGCATAATAAAATGCACCCTGTAAATAACTGCTCAACTTTCCCCCGACCCCTTATACGACAGTGCAGCTATTTTTAAGGCTAAATGACCAGAAAAGCGTAATGGGTGGTATCCACTGATTATTTGATTACGCCAAAATCAATCATACAGTCGTATATCACCAGACTGCGCATGCCACCAACCACACACGTAACTTGCTGTCAGCCAAAGCCGTGATTCGTCGCCGTGACATATTCTTCTACTGTATATTGACTACCTGTTCTGCCTTTATTTGTTTTCCTCGTGTGCAAATGAAGTTATGTAGCTCTGATAATTATTTGAACAGTGGCCTCGGCATCAATTTTCTGCTTTACGTTGAGAGACCTGTTCTTCATACCCTAACTGTATAAGTTGTGTTGATCTGTTGTGGAATAGATAGGGATAGTTGTTTTGCTCTTTTTTATTTGTGCAGGCCCCCGCTCTCGTCGCGCCCCCAAGCGAGAGCCGCGTCGGCCGGAGGAGAAGCGTCCCCGGACAGCGTTCACTCAGGAGCAGCTCCAGCGGCTGAAGAGAGAGTTTGACGAGAACCGATACCTGACAGAGAAGAGGCGGCAGAGTCTGGCCAGGGAACTGGCACTCAACGAGAGCCAGATCAAGATCTGGTTCCAAAACAAGAGGGCCAAGATCAAGAAGTCATCCGGACAGAGGAACCCTCTCGCGTTACAACTCATGGCGCAGGGACTCTACAATCACTCCACCGTTGCCGTCGACGAGGATGATGAAGAAGAAGCAGAGGGGGATAATTCCTCCACGTAGCCACCTCCTCATTCAGGTTAGAGACAGCATGTTTTTCTATGATATGTGTAACTAACTGGCAAAATTGAAGGTGAGACGACAGCAAGAGCGAGTGCCGGATGTTTACTGATACGGATGTGAGCAAACTTTTTGAAACACGCGGTACCTATTAAATAATTCAGAAAAAAGAAATATACGATGAAGTATATTGTTCTGTTGTTCAATTTCTGTTAGCGTATACGGTGCTGCAAATTATACAGTATAACCAAATGATCTTGACAATATGAAAATGTTAAAAGATAGGGGTTCTGACATCATCATCATCATCGTCGTCGTCGTCGTTGTTGTTGGCTCATCTACAAGTATAGCTCCTTGTAATTCGTGTGTCATGACTAATTGGATCCATTGGCTTCTCTTGTCTTCTCTAAATCAGGGTCACAAAGAATGACCGATGGTCTGAAGGCCAAAGGTCAGAGTAGGGGCACCGGGGACAAGCTGGGATGAGGGGAAGGGGAGAAGGGTGACGCCATGGAATCTGCATATGATTTCAAGCAGGCCACTGCTGGAAGTAGGTAAGTTCACAATACATGCTGTTCCTTCATTCAATTATTGTTTTATTTCTTTTATCGAATATTATATTATCTGCAATATTTACACCACAATATGCAGTATGTAAATTATAGTCTAAGCTGCTGATAGTGCACGGAATTTATATGCAAACTGTTGTTTTTACAGAATACTCGGCTTCGGTGCTTGCCTGCAGGCGCATCAACATTGTTGCCCTCTTCCCTTCCTCTAAATAACTGTACATTATTTTGTACATAAACTGTCAACCTCGCTTTGTACTGTATACCTGTATAGGATACAAACAATCCTTGTAAATTATGTGTTCAAATGAAAATACATGGATAATTTAATGAAACTTCAATTTTGCGTGATCACATTGTGATATTAAATGCATTTTATGACTCCAATTATTATAGACCATGGCACGTCTTCAGAGTATGTGGAAGGAGTTTCCTTCATGTACTGTGCAGCTGTAGATATATGCCTGTTGTGAATGTACGCAAGATAATTATTTGGTGTCACTGAAACAGTAAAAAGTACCTCTACTGCCTATCAAGGCGTCTATGCAAGCGACTTATTTTATTTTACACCTATTCATCCCTGGCAGCAGTATACCTCGGAAGTTCAAAATAATATTTTATTTCCGTCATTCTAGGACAGTGTCAGTGTGTTTTTTTCCGGCCTCTTACGTTACTATGTATTACCCTATCCCTAATCACTAAAGGTCATGCAATAGTCGGTTTCATGATCGATAGTAAATTCAGAACAAGTGGCTTTTCTTCTGGATTAACAACATGTTCTGAATTTAATAAATTTTCTGTATATTTTCTTCGAACTCCGTGCAGGGAAGAAAGGACATGAGGTATAGGGATGGGGATTTTTGCTGGGGAGGAAACATTGGTGCTGGTGCAATGTCTGAAACTGGGTCATGTGCAGTCTCCCTGGAGGTTAGGTTGCTAGACGCCTCCAAGGCGCGGGTCAGAGACCCTCCTGACGCAGGCGAAAGGGAGCTCCCGTGCGGGGATCGAACCCGGGACTTTCCGCTCAGCAAGCCAAGTCGTTACCAACTCGGCCACCATCGTAAAGGGTGCAATATTGTCACTGACATGTCTTCTCAGCGGCGAATTCAATAAAAGATCAATTATGCACATCTCTGGTAAGTGTTAGTCAGAGAGAGGGGGGGGGGGACGCAAGATAATAAAGTATTGAATATTACTTATTTCCCATGGCATAGGCGAATCTAATGGTTTCCGATTTTACGCAGCCGATTTTCAGATTGAAAACATGCCCAATGGAGGCTACATCGTGGAGGATAATGTTTCCCCGGAATACAAGGTAAGGGACGAAATAAACTTTTGTTCATCAGCCGTTGATCAGGATTAAAAATACTATCGGTGGCCCATACTATATATCAATACCCCTGCAGTATACAGGGTGTTCCAGATTCGTGGGTCACTTTTTGATAACTGCTATCGGCGATATCAGTTATGAAAAAGTGACCCACGAATCTGGAACACCCTGCATATGCCAAAATATGTTCCATAATTATTAAGCTTACATCTCTATCGGTAGAACTGTCACGTACGCCCACAAGTTCTGTTGGCACCCTGAAGGGGAGGAAAGGAAAAGGGGGGGAAATGAGATTGGAAAGATAGTCTATACTATAGAACTAGAAAGATGAAGTTTGCAGAGGGGCTGCGCACTCGGCTGCGCACTCAGGAATACCAACTTGACGCAAAGAATCCGGAACATTTCAACAAATGCGGATGATAACTAAATTAACTTATACTGTCGGTATAACACACGATATATGCCCACTTGACCATAAAGACTCATAATACTAATATACTATAACGCCAATCGTTACTAAAATATTGCATGCCGTGGCAAAATCTGTTTGCCTCCTTTGCAATGCACAAAATTCCAAATAGGCTATATTACTACACAAACATAATTTAATACTATTAAAATTGGTGCCTTCAGGCAAATATTTACACAATTTCTCAGTGGGAAATATTCATAATGGAAGGCTTGGCAATACGCAATGTAATAAAGATTTTCAGAAACAACATTTTGAATTAACTTTGTGATGCACCAGAGAGTCGAAAGGAATTATTTTTTACCTATTGCATCCGATTTTGGTTTCCACATATGAAGTGGTAGCATCACATGTATTATTTGCGATTCCCCCAGTAGTTTGATGAATTTCGAATTTTAAACTTTTAGGTGAACCATCAACATGCAATATGAGGTTTTTAAAAATGTGATTTAATAGTATGTGTTTATTTTTATATATACAGGTAATATGCATAAGAACCTGCTTGTTGCATAATTCATAAATCAAAATAGGAAGTTTGAGTTGTTTTTTTAATTTAGACATTTCCATCAGTACATCAGTATCCAAATATGGCTGTGCATAACAATAAAAAACCATGTGCTGCAATTAATATTGCCCGCCTTCTAATTCGTCACACATCCTAAGTCAAAATCTTACATGGATTGAAAGTTATAATATCAATTAGGAATAAAAGCTAATAATCGTAAATAAGGTTGTACAAAATCGGCTGTATATATTGGGCGGAAGGGAGTCAGGTAAAGAATTATATAGAGTTGAGCCTCAAGCTGCACCTACCCTCCCTATCATATGACAGATGTGAGCCATAAAAATAATAATTATAATGACAATATATTGCGGGAATGCTGCTGAGGGGCATCCATATTATTTGTACGCATCAAGATACGAAAGCATATATATATATGGTTCAGAATTGAGTGGGTCGGCGGAAGAAGGGCGTCAAAATCATTATGAAACACCCTGTATAGAGAGGGTATAATTACGCAAGGGAATTTCTACAGTCTCGTTTCTGGCCTCATGGTCGTTGAGACGAATACATTGCTAACAGGGTTGACATGACGTTTATCATTGATCAGCAGTGACTGGGCAATTGGAAACGTGAGGTTGGGGACTAGCAAGCAGCACCCCCTCCCCTTTCATTAAAAATAAGATTGGCATGGGTGGCACGTGAACAAGCAAAAGAGGGTAGCTTGATTTAGCCAAACGAAGACTCACTTGGAATTTTCCATCTAAGAGCCTCAACAATGAGCACTCTGTATGTGTTACATGCAGCATCCGACCACCCAGCACAGCCTGAGAATCTTTTTTAGGAAATATGCTGCATACAATTATGACTGAGGGTCTCGGGTCATCGGAGATTTTGAGATATTTGATTTTAAAAGACACGGTACTGATCCCTTTTCTATAACAGCAGGAATGAGGAAATATATTATATATAGGCATTTGGATGCTCCGGTGTACTGTACGTACACCTTGAGTGGTGCTCCGGTTTTACTATCAGCCTTTCAAAATTTACGCCGATTATAGGTCATGAGCTGGTTCAGCGAGAATATTTAGAAAACTATATGGGAACATAATAAGCCCTTTCAAAGTGATTGCAGGAAAGCTCATTATTGTGAAACACTCAATCAAAAAATCACATGTCACTCGGATGTCATAAATGAATCATATGGATGTCACGTACCGTATACTTATTAAAATTGGTGTCTATATAATATGTGACTACCGCTCACAATCAGCTATTTTTTTGCAATGCTAAATTGGCACAGACATGACCTGACCATCATTACGATCCTGCCAACAAAATGAAACTGACATGGGGTGATGCCAGTTGTTATGTATAGGTCTAATTACATACTAATTTTGCTAAATAATAAAACCTAATCCTTTGAAAAATATAGCACATTATGCACATCCGGGTGTACACTGCTGTCAAAGTTGTCGGTTCAAGAGGGGGGTGTATTATATTGTATATTATTATATTGTATATAAAGTGAGTCTCTGAAGGTATAGCGTATATAAGACGCAAGCCTATAAACAAAGTGGATCAGTGTTCAACATGCAGCGAAATTCATGCCATTCTTTTAATCTGAAGTTCACGCAAATAATCAGCCAAACTCTATACAGCATGCGTGATGTATAAAATTGCACTGAATCACACATACATTTTAATTTCTGGTGACATGGACCTTATGTTTACTTTGAAAATAAAATTATTTTGTCAAAAGGCCGTACATGAGATTTACACAGACACATTACTTATATTTTTATAGGCGAATCTACTGCCCTGTTGTCATTATGTGAAACAGAGCATATTGAGGTTTAATACTTTTACAACAGTCATAATATAACTTATTAATCTTTGTGGCAAAAAAAAAATCGGCGTTGTTATTCCATGCTGTTGTTTTTAAAACTAATGGAGTTATTTTCCACCTGCTTTATGAAGATGCATTATAAATACAGGGTTCGTTCCTTTATTTTACATGATGAGGATACATTTTAATATAGGTCAAAGGATCCAAAGGAAGTCCGGTTTCATCCATCCAGAAATCAAGGTTGAAATGCTGTAAGATTGTGAGGACATGTAGCATGTATTAATTGCGACAACCAACAAGATGCAGGTGACATTGACATTTTGACTCACCTTCGAGCACTGTATTTCAATTGCAGTAGACGTTTTAGTGAGCACTATTTTGGACATAAGTGGCTTATTTTAAGCAGTTATTTTTCTGGCTCTCAAAAAATATTAGCAGTTATAGTAATGGATTCTCTTTAGGTCCTGCTGTAATGCAACTTTACTCGTGTTACGACATTGTGAATGCTAATAGGGATTCCCTAGAACCCCCTATATCCGAGGTCAAATGTTTCAAAAGAGTAACACATAAGAGGCCAAAATAAGGTGGCAATAGAAACACTATATTGCTCTGTGGCTCTGCAAATGACACCGTTACTTGTATATTGTAGGACCCTGAATCCAGTGACAGCAGCCAATAGACGTAATAAGTAACCCCTATTCAGCACCTGTACCAAATAACCCTGCTTATTGTCGAGTCCTGTATAGGCAGGGTTAGGTGTTGTTAAGAACTGGAGTCAGGTAGGCGCTGTTGGTCGGGGCACTATGAGTGCCCTGATGGACTCATTATAGGGTGTCAAAGAGCCGAAGCCATATAGCAATTAAGGCAGTGAAGGTATATCGGTCGGTGAGAGTCCCACGGGAGAGTGGATGAGCCGGATTCCCACCGTGGCCACCAAAGTGAGGGTCCCGCCAAGGAGGGGCAACTCGACGGCCGCTGTCTTTTGACCACGGATCCAGCTTGTTGGCAAGCGGTGTCATAGCAAAGGCGCCAAATGTCCAAACAGCCTCCCGCGCTGTTGCCAAAACACGTCACTCACCTGATTTACTACCCGCCGAGGTGGGAGGAGATGAACCGGGGTCTTCCTCGTCTTCTAACTTGTAAATCCCCCCCAACCTGTATAGAATCCGGGGGACCCCTTATGGTCTACGGATAGATCCCTCTTATCCTTCGAACCTTTGCCACCGCCACCACCACTGTTGCAATTCTTCACGCTGCCTGTCTGCAGACACCAACAGGGACAAGTCCGCATAGAAAAAGGTGTTTTGGTGACCACCCGCATGCATTGACCCCACCTCTTCATTTTTCCCGGGCCTTTTGAGTGGAAAAGACCGATGACTTTTCCGCTCACTTATTGTGTCCTTTGTGGTCGGGACGGTTGAAACATTTCGCTCAAATTGAGGGGAATCCTATTCCTTACGGACATGGCTGCGTGGAGGTCATTTATCCTGGAGGAAGTCAAGCGGCATGCCAAAGGGATTCTATGGCTATAGGGAGAGGATCCATCCCGACCTAGCAGGTGACACAAGGGCTTGGACTACGTGCTAGTGGATGGCTTTGTGCCGACACATTTGCCTCACCACTCAGTGAGTCCCGTTGGGAAGAGTCTGGAATAGATGGGGTTTGTCCAATATGGGAGTGTCGCCTATATTTCGTGATTTATATATTTTTAAAAAATTTGCGTTAATATTGCTAAAAGAAACCAGCTGGTGGGTGCAGCGATATGGGCCTGAAAGGGTTAGCCCATATCAATGACGATTCTTTCAACACTTAATTTTATAATAATAAATTAAGGCCAATTTTAGCACCTTGATGTTCTGTTAGATCGTTCAATTTTTATTTTATTTTTATTTGGAAAATCACAGTCATTGGTCAGTTTTTTGTGTAATATCTTCCAAGTTCGTGAAAGCACAATTGGAGCTGTCTGACGCCTGAATGACACTTGGAATCATTTCGTTGCCCTATACCCCTCTATAATCTGTCATTAGCACCAATAATGGAAGCCATAAATTGAAAAGCCAGAAAGTCATTGTAATCTGGCCGTAAACCCAAGCGGAAACTAATTTATTACAGCAGGCAGCAGGAATGAAAGATAAGAATTGAAATTGTCTCAATCAAGCCCCAGATTTTTGGGTACGTTGGCACACATGAAGCGTGATGATAATTAAGGGGTTGAGAGGTGGAGAGGAATGGTTTGGGAATGTGGTCCCTCTTACCCTTTTTTTTTTTTTTAAAAAAAAAAGGTCCCCTCTGTTTCGCTATCTTGACGAAGCAGAAGGCAATGAAGCTCGTTTCAGACCATTAGCTCCAGGAGGTCACCCGGAAACGATTGTTGTCACCCTGAATCCCCCCTCCAGTTCTTCTCGTTAGAAGGCCGGTCTGCTCGTCACTCTTCTGCCTCTTGTATGCGGCGGCTCGGTTTGGGGGGAAACAAGGCTGGATGCCTTGCCTGGACGGCCACCCCTACAAGTTTGGGCCTCAACAAAGCGGCCGCCCTTTCAACCTGGGGTCCCCCCTACGACAAAACACTGAGTGACAAGCACGGTGGCCATGTCCCATTATTTATCGGCCGATAAGCCGCTTGACACTTTATCACCTAGTGGCTCGTTCGTTGGTCCGCATTCGTTAGCTGGGTGGGATGGATGGGCAGGTAGGTTAGGTAGAGGTAGGAGAAACACAGAGGGGTTTGCTTTCTCATGTTGCCGATGGTTCCAATTAGAAGTTAATGCCCTTGTTTCCGGCCAATTGGGCCGGCTGCGCTTAGTTTGCGCCTCATTTTGATCGGTCAACTTCCTGTAAACATTGCGACTTATCAGAGGGACAATAGGGGCCAGATGTTGCTGGAGGTGTTTTAGAGAGGAACATGGGTTACAGGTAACGGAAGGGATTATTTCAGTTGAGTTGACGGTCATTTATGTGCTGCATTATCGCCCCGACAACCGAGAGCTGGTTAGTTTGGGAATAATTAATTATTCATATCACATTGTAGGCTAATGACATCTATCAATCATCAATGCCGGCTTGTAGCTACAATTAACAATTCCAATTCAGTTTTGTAAAAATGGCGAAAATTAACTGTGAAGTTAAAGTATGGGATAATACAGTTATTGCACCTTGCTACAGAAACGCAGTCCTATTTTGGCACATGTTTATTACAAGTTGAAGACCATGAATGAGGAATATTATATCTATATCCACCATTAAGAGTCAATAGTAGCACTCTAACTAATTATCATGGTGTTGATCTGTGCACTAGATGGCTCAAACTACCGAGTAGCGTGGCCTTGATATTCTTACTTGAGATTTTCAGTGTGAGAGTAAGTATAAACGTGTTACACCAGTATAGGGTAGTGAATGTGAAAACAACATATCCCCGTTAATCCTGGTGTAAAGTGGGAAGTAAAAACAAAGTAGCCCTAAGTCTCGTCCTCGAAATTGATGCACGAGCAACGAAAACACCAAAACGAAATTACGACGTACGTAATTATTGCAATACAGCAAAAATTTTGGCCCAAAAACCAATCAACGCATAACGGAGACTTGCATGTGAAGAAGATGCTCTTCGTGTCTCTCCTGCAGGTCTGACTTTGATGTTTGCCGGTGAGCTCTGAATTTTTTCGGTCCACCGGGAGTGCTTAGTGACAGCGACACTCCCACGAGTATCCTCCTGGGGACATCCCAAGCAGGGATTAAAATATTTCGGGGTCCCACAAATCCCTGAAAGTAAATGAGCGATCCACACCCCTGTCCCGTTAGGTGTCTGCAAAATTGACATCACACTCAATATAAGCTCTGACACATGGCCAGCGGTTCTCAACCTTTTCCGTGTAGCATGTATAGGCCTCCAACTTCCTAATTGCGGGATAAGTGTAGGCCTACTTGTTGAGTTAGTTACAGCTTACCCTTCGTGTACGTGTGGACTGGGAGTGAAATCGACTTAATGAGCCCAGTTTGTGTCCAGGAATAAACCCTGCAGCGTGGTATGCTCTCCGCACATTCCAAGGTACTCTATAGAATCCAAATCTTGATCAACCCACGACACACCCAAATCACACTTGCTCATACGTGACTCAAGCCCAATGTCCGCTTCAGTTTTCACCCTTTTTGTCCAAATTACTATTTAGGAACGAAAGACATGAAATCAGTAGGGCCATTGCGTGCAGTCGCCTTTTTTTAAAAACAAAAATACGAGCACGTTTAGTAACCACATTTATTTACCAGTGGCTCATCCTAGTGTGCGTATCTACCTACCTATCTGTGTATATTGACTTAGTGTGAAAATTGGCTTGGCCCGTCTGATTCCTTCCAAGGGAGGGACCCCGCCCTGGTGTCCCCGGATGTTTCGGCAAGATATTTCGATTTATGGGGTTCGGCAGCCGTTCCGGGAAAGCCCGATAAGGCCCCAGTGCTGCAGGGAGGGTGGGGTGGCTGGATGGGAGTTGAGGGGGGGAGGCTAGTAGCATGCTGGGGTAGGCGCACTTTATCGGATGAGCCACGTGGTAGTGGGAGTGAGTGAGTGGATGGGGTAGAATGGGGGGCTATAATGGCCGCCCGGCACGGACAAGCTGGGGGGGCCAAAGGGGGGGTGCGGTGGGGGGCAGGCCCCGCCCTTTTCGTCTGCGTCACGCCGGAGGTTCCGCCTGGTGGAGGGAACCTATTATCATTCTGCTGCACCCCACCCACCCACCCACTCTGCCTGGCACTCTATCGCAGACACCGACAATGTGAAAATTCACACGTGGGAATTACAGCTGGGGTGAGAGAATTGATTCAAACACTCGGATATTTGCAGCAGGTCCATTGCATTTATGACCCTCACTATTGCATTGGAGGAGGTCTGATCTGATTCTGTCAGGGCGTGTGAACGGATACAATTCATTGAACTGTGTTTTGTTCAGGTCAGGCCCGCAGCAGGTTGCTTGTAGGTGTCACCTCCAAGGAAGCACAGTCACACAAAGAGTGTTCATTCAAATGCTTATATTAGTCTCATTTGTAAGTTATTTTAAATATTTTTATCCAAAAATGAAATATTAAAGCATTTCTACTGGGGATTGTAATTACTCTATTAGAAAACTGACTCGAGCACCAAAAAGTAGAGCCGATGTTCCATGGGCTACAGTAAGACTACACACTTCCTATAAGTAACTCAATATCGACCAAAATGCGACTACTCCTTCTGCATTTCAAGTCTTCATCAGATAGAACGTTAGAAAGACCTCGAAAATTACAATAATTGGAAACATTCCCTATCTCCCAACTTCATCAGTACATGTAGTACGTATACTATATGGGGCTCAAATTGTTTTGGCCACTTTATCCTGGTCTGGAAGCAACCCTTCGCACAGGCACCACGTTGAGCAGGTGTGCGGGTGTGTGGGTATTCAGGTCTCGCATAGGGTCTGGGGACCAAGGTTGGTGTTTTGACTGTAGCTCTGGGGACATGCTCTATATTGTGGGGACATTTCGCGTCCCCACAGCAAAAACGCCTGGTGGGATACCGCTTCAGTGGGGACATGTCCCCACAATTCCGTTATGTAGGGTTTTACAAAAGTCAAATTTTCTCAGTCTAGGATAGGTAGGGTAGGGTATACGTTAGGGTAGGTTAGGTATGGTTAGGTTAGGTTAGATCAGTTGTTTATACACTCGCTTCGAAAATGTGTTTTTCTTGTCCCCAGCACAGCCTATTGGATCCCTGATTGTGTGTGTGTGTGTGTGTGTGTGTGTGTGTGTGAAGGGTTGCTTCAAGACCAGGATAAAGTGGCCAAAACAATATTTGAACCCGATTAGTACACAGTATGGATGTTATTCGTGAAAAGAAAGGGTCATACTGAATTGAAAAGTGAAAATGAGCACATATCCAATTATTATAACATTATTTTAAAAAGGGGTTTAATATATGTGGTTGAATATGCTCCGTCCAAAAGTGCTGACGAATTAGGACCAGTTGTATGAAAACAAATTACGGAAGACCTCCGATTATAGGTATTTTCAATACATAATCATGCAGTCATAATCGGAGATTTCCTACTTAATTTGGGTTTATGCACCTGGTCCTTATAGTCACGCCGAAAAGCAATGATTAACCTATTTTTTATGATCGACAACTACGCAACCACGGTTGCACAGCTTCCAGGATACCACAGCCAGGTTAGTCTGCATCTTATAAAAGCTTACAGGCTGCTGGTGCATTGTCCAAATGCCCCCATCAGTTCAAGAAGGGAAAAATAGTTACCATATCATGCATCACTGTAAAGAGAAACAATCCGTTTTATTGGAAGCAACCAATATGGTCCTGGTTGCTGGACGCAGCTGGGCAATTCATGGGTGTACAAGTATGTGCATATAGGTGTGTAAATTATGTATAACTCTGCATGCATACAATAAAATGTAAACATAGGCTATAATAATAATAATAATAATAATAATAATAATAATAATAATAATAATAATAATAATAACAACAACAACAACAACAACAACAACAACAACAACAACAACAACAACATAGGCTATATAATACACAGGTATAACGCAAGTTGCTTTGTATGTTAGATTGAGATGATAAAGGAGTATTTTTTTAAAATTCTTTCCACGTTTTTTGTTGTACTGTCTATAACAGTTTCGAAACAACAGCGGTACGGTATGTTACATAATTTAGGCTACGCATTTTTGAACAAGTTATTTATCATCTTCAAAAAATATTTATGCGAGTTAGTCTTTAGCAGAACTGCCGGAAAACCAGTAGACAAGTATTGACTATATTTTGACTATACTACACTGTATTATATACTTTTGAACCCTGATGCCTATGATATTGGAATAATTTAGCGGAACCTTAAAACATATAATGAGGTATGCATCTGTACGGGATAAACTTATACAGCATTATAGCGTAGTTTACATGTAAACTACACTATAATGTATAAGTTTAGCGCTGTTCATAAAGAATTTACTGATTGATTTATTTATCACTATTGCTGACGTCATATTCTGTTGCGATAGTTTTCTTCGAGATCCACAGCCCTGCACATTGTTTGTCGCGTCTTCTACTTGTATAATCCTGGAACCCATACTTGTGTTGAAGTTTCTATACATAGTGCACTTAAATAATATCCTTAAGTATACAAGTACGGTACACTGTAAGTTATACTTGTATACGTATTTGAGGAAGCTCTCGCGGGTAGAGGAATGGTATATAGCCTTCTACATATTGCATGAGAGGGATGAAACAAAAGAGGTCCATAACAATTAACTTTCAGAATAAAATAAATTCGACACTGTTGGCTCCCGGATGTAAAGATTCGATCCAGTCACAAACGACATCACCATCAAGGAAGAATGTCCTTATATGCTTAATCTCAGCTGCTCATTATTTTATGCGTAAAATGAGGTAACATATTTTAAGTGTTGTTTGTGATGCACTTTTTTCCTAGAATTATCCTGCACACTTTTTGGAACAACTGTAAGGGAATGGTCTTATAATACATCAGGAGTCATAACAACATACAATACTGCTGTATATACTCTTTACCGTATGGTTGAAGTTACAAGATGCCTTGGCTGAATAGTCAGCTGGTGTGTAATGTCAGTATAGGTTACTACAATCATAATGGTTCAGTTATTATTCGCCTTTTCTGCGTGCATCTGACCATATACTCCAGAAATTCGGACTGGTGGTTATATGGTGAGGTGTACCGCAAGGTATATTGCTTGATGATCTTTCGTCATCGCGGACTACCCTCTTATATATAGGAAAACGTCGTGATGCATTAAATTAATTAATTATTATTAAGACTTTTATATGTGATGGGGTGGCACCTGCTGATGCTGATGAACTCTTACTAACCAGAAAAGCCAACGTAAGCCTATGCAGTATATACAGCACAATATTATGAACATGATTTGAAGGGCAGTAAAAAGGTAAGTGCTGTATTGATGGTTTCACAAATGCAACGCTGAATGCAAAAGATTGCCGTGGAAATGTAGCCTATCTGCAATCTGCACAATGAAAACCGGAGCCAGGCAGGCATCCAACCACACAAAATGCGCAAAGTGCGCCAATTATAAAGCGGGCAAGCAGCATCATTAGTGTCGGAATAGTGAGCCAATCCCTCCGTACAAATGGATCATCACAATGTAAAACCGGCATTGGGCGATAACGTGGGAACACTAGTGGCCAACTGATAACCTATCTGAATTAGCGCATAATTAATTGCTCCCATGACAATCAGGCCGGCCAGCCATCCTCGGATATAATGCCAACCATGCACCAATAGTTCTCATGTGTGTGTATGTGTGTGGATCCAGCGTGGGTGTGATGGGGTGGGTGGATGGGCCGTTGAGTCCGGCGGCCACATGCGAGTACACGGAATAATAACCCTATAAACAGCGGTGGTCGTTTTTGCTGGATGGCGATATGGCAGCGCATATGTATGAACACTGCAAATAGGGCCTAATGCAATTGTTTCCCATTGGCCAGCTCGACCTCGCATGATTCACCCCGAATTACCCTCCCATAACCATAACGCAATGGAAACGTTCCACCCTGGCTCTTTTTTGTGCCCCTGCTGTGGTGTGTTTCTCTTCTTCTTTTTATTTCTTGCTGCCACCACCAGCAGGCCACCCATAGCCAGCACCCGTGATCAGCAGCCATGCAGCAGGCAGGCATCAGCCAACCCCCCTACATCAGCGATTATCCGGCGCTTAATAACCGGGTTAATTAGCCTAATTCGTTTTCCATTTTAAATCCGGGCTCGTGAGCCAGTAGAAGGGGATTGATAGCGTTTCCGATCATTATGGACGATTATCCTCCCATCTGAGACAGATATTATTCTGGGGCAAATTGCGCTTTCCCACCTTATTAACTCTTCATCAGTTGGTGTATATATGGATGGGGGCCTTGCCAGCTCATTTGCACTGATTGGGGGGGAAGGAAGGAGGGACTCGCCCTCTACATCATGTATAGTCATTTCCTGACTATATATCCCATGCACCACCGAAATGATCAACTCTCATTGCCCTTTTCATCGGGGTGCACCCTACCGACAGGCGAATGTTACTATGGTATCAATTAATTACAGCGTTGCATGATATGTGAGTAGGCCCCAAGAAGAGCCCATTCGTTGTTAGTGACAGCAGGCATGCCTTCATCCCCCCCACGCAAGACAAGACCAGATTCGTTTCCGGGAACAGGGCTGTAATTATGCCCTCATCAGTTTCTTGCTCGCCTGCTTGATCATCACTTGAGCCTGGATGATCATCATCCGCGCCCTTCTCATTTCATCTTGCCTTTCAACCAATAAGTTACCAGACCAGAGGGTATAGTTTAACAAACGCGAGCATGGCTAACATGCTGCCTATATTGCGTAATGTGATAATGAGGCTTGTCGTCAGACTCTTGATTGCACAATTTTCAATACAAAATGATTCCACTTGAATGTATGAAGAATATTAATTACTCGTTGTAACTTTAAAAAGGTGTCAGGTTTATCATAATGTACTCTGTCGTCCGGTGTCATAATATAGTTTGACGAATGCGTCTTATAACAAGGTTACAACACAACTTACAATCAAGGATAAGTTTGATTAAAACGCGATTCACATTTAGGCTTACACTGTATCTAGTTAATGCAGGGAAATGCTTTTTGACATTGACGTCTTGCAATAACTTTTCTTAACTGAGATACGCATAATTTCGGAAGACAGCGTCAAATGAATAATGCTGACGCTTGTCAGAAGCAAGGCCACGAATACGAAATGATCCGGGAAATGCTCGCCAACAAACTAGACTGCTGGGCTCTTTTTGTTAAAATATGTGCACCTATATTACCAACTTTTTATACACGTAACACTTGGCATGATGGTATAGACTGGTCACGAAAGGCCTATTGTCAACGAATTTCAGACGGGAGTGCGATAACAAATCCAACAATGACAAGGACTCACATTCACGTGTTTTTACAGGAGGTATGTAAACATGCAGCAAGAACTAGGTTTATTGCTGTTTGGAGTAGGAAATATTTGTATGCGAGTGTGGCCACAAAAACTTCCCTGAGGATTATGTATAGAATGATTAGAATGATAGATTATGTATAGAAGGTAGTTGATGGGCCTTATAAGTTAGATGCATGCGGAAACCTTTTGGAAATCAAGCTTGGAAGATATTGTGCAACATTTCATATTCTTGCACTTAAAGTGTTCCTGTCGAGGTTGCGGTGTTGCGAAGGAGACACTGCATGGGTGACAAAAATTGGCATACCTTATCTTATACCACAACGATTCAGCAAGGACAAGTTGGAACACGCTCATCATAGTCTACAATCATACAGTCTATATCACTCACGAGAGGCATAACAGCAGTATACAGAGGGAGATTTTTTTTCTCTCTCTTGCAATGTTCTGATTTCAGTTATATAGTGAAATTAATGAATCTGTTTTTGCTTAAATTGTGAGATGATTACCATTTAAAACATTTCCGACATGCGCTAAAAATAACATATTGACGGAACAAACTGGTAAGTTATAACATAGCGATATTCCGAATTTTTATACATTATTGTGTATAATGTACTGTATTATACAACTTCAAATGGTTTTCATATTATGAATAAAGAGTTATATGCATTATATGATAGACCCCAAGTACGTAATTTGAATTCACATAATATTTTTTTCAAAACACTGAATCGTTGCAGCTGATGACTGTATAATAAACACACAGCTCCGAGACCACCCGCCATGTACTGTACAGTACCTTTCCAGTTTCAAGTTGTCATGGGCTTTTCATTGATACTATTTCAGTGATAACTTATTATAGAGGGCTGTAAAATTTAAATGACCATTTCCATAATTTATATTCTTGTGCATCTTTTACGCAGTAATAATATTCCACATGTTTGCTGAATCCTATCTCTTTTGTTCTCTACTCTGAAAAAAACAAAGCCAAACAAAATGGCTGCCCAATGCAACCGAATTTCCAGGTGCTCCCAAAATCCGTGTTCACCGCACACATGTGATGAAAACCGGAAAAAAAGGTCGAATGAGTATTCTGGTGGCGAGGTAAACATAGTTGAGCGTGTGGGTAATTAGCAGAATGCGCCCCAACGCCTTAATACACTGCACATATAATTTGGAATGGCATAATAGTTGAATTACATGGAATTTCCTTGGCGGGCCAGCGAAACACGGAACGAGCACACGACCGGCTCTGGTTGGCTCCTTTTCAAATGGTCCGCTTTGATGGACGCCCGCCTCAACTTGGGTGGTCCACAGTCACGAGTCCGATCCATGGATCGAGTATGCCTACCCACCTACCTACCTACACGTTTGCTTGCCTGACTGCCACGCCAACAATATTCATTCAACCTGGTATATAGCTTAAGGGTCTTGCTGGCTTACATGCCGACCATAGACTATCTTTAGAACTCGTCTTTACAAAAAAAAACATGGTTTTTTTGCTGGTTGGGGAGAGAAGTCGCGATGGGTTGTTGCGTGGTGACATCTCTTAGGGATTAATTATGTTTTCCATCGCCTGACAGCGCATATTGCTTCATTGGGAGTTTCTACACCCTGCTTCTTATAAGGATGCGTGATTGGTTCACCTAGGTGATAGGCTATAATTAAGGGACTATTAATGTTTGCTGGCAGGTTGTGTTCCAACTTTTTTTTTATTTCCTCTTTCCGTCCCTCCCTGCTAATGGGTTCAAACTTGTTATGCTGACGAATATATGTTGGCGTCACTGCTAATTGAAAATTGGATTATTTTTTTCTTGAATAGGAATGTACTTGGCAGATAGTCATCGGTTTCCTCTGGGCCCATAGGGGTGGCATTTTATTACCAAAGAGCAATAGGACTTGGCACGAATTATTAATCACGGTTTCAAATCCATTTATTTTCATATATGAGGGTTCATTACTTTCTTTGCAGATCGCACTATTACATGTGATAAAATGTTATAGATGCTAAAAAATATGGTCATGAAACACAATGTGTTTCACGACCATACTTTTCTGTGGAGGCAATATCATTGCATCTCCTTTCTGGTCACACAAAAGTGTAGGTATACTGTAGGAATCACTGTCATGTAGGGTATCATTTATACATAACTGGTAGTTTTGTTGTTGTAAACAAATCCGGATTTTATAGCAAATAAAAAATAATCCGAACATTACAAACACCAGCAGCAGCACGAGTATATATGATACAAAGGCATACTCCCATTATATCTATATTTACAACTCTGACGCAATGTGCTCAAAATGTGTCAGTATTTTATAGCTTAACACTTTCAGGGTAAAGCTGTAGTTAGTTGCGTACAGTGATAAGTTATTTCAGTCCCATCATAAGCATCAACGTTACGTAAACTTATAAATTGTGGTATAAAAAGTTCCTAAATAGACATGGACTCTCGCTCTTGTGTCAGGCATGCAATATGTTACTGTAGAGCATGATGTCACCCAAGTCGTAAGCTGTAAGTTAATTATGTAAACCGACCGTGAACGGAATAATATCGTACTGTACATATATGGTCCTAAACGATATATCAGTTTTACCACACTTCATGATGTGGAATGAGAAAATTTTTATTTGTCCTAACTTTAACACATGCATACCCATCATCAAACATACGCTCGTATAGTATATAGCACAGATTAGTCTTCTGGACTGGATTTTGTTTATTGGTATCGAAGTGAGTGAAATGTCAATTCTTGTGGGAGGAATAATCGAAAGTTGGGAGGAATGGTTCGACATCAGCATGACGTACCTGTACTTGGGGGAAGGGGGGGGGGGTGATTCGGCACATCGTGACTGCACATAACATGGGGAAGGGTATATAGCGCGTGTAATTAAGCATATTTGAAACCTTGTTGAAATCTCATGTGGCCTCTATAGGACTATATAGGGGACCACCTCTTAAATGCTAACTTTATTCAATAATATTGCTGCCCTGTTGATGATATACAGGCAGCCTCCGACTTACGTAAGTCCGGAAAAGCACGGGGAAGATGCGGTTTTGGATAAGCGGAGGAAATTGGAGAACCCCGAGAAAACCCATCACGTGAACATGGAGATAATATCTTGAAAGTATTTCCACCAGAGAAAATCATCTGTTCAATCCGAGTATCGAACTCGGGACCTCAGAGGTGAAAAGGCTGCAACGTTATCCACTATATGCACCAGTTCCGCCACCCTAAACTCGCATAATGATTTAACTTATGTAATTTCCTTTTGGTTGATAAAAATAACAGGAAACTCGATGCGTGAAGGGCTGATCCTTTGACGCTGTTGGCTGAATACATGCTGTATCGCATATGTATCACACTCTGCCATCATAGGTTTTATCTCTTTATAAAGCTATTCATCTATATGCTGCTTACCCAAATGTCTACACCACCAGCACAACTCATGTTATGAAAGCTATGCCTCCGCACATCACGCTTTATTCTATCTGATGCCTCCATGTATGAATATATGAATACTTTTACATGATAAAAAATTGATTACGTCAACAACTATATGCGTGAATGTAACTGTCGCGTGTTTATACTGCACACAAAAAAACACGGTATGACCCACATCAAATGGGACATCGGGAATAAGAGAAGAAAGAAGAAAAAGAAACGGGTGCTTTGCTTACCTCTCCTGTCCCGCGATGACACCGTATGTGCTTTTCTGTCAGCCAAGCAGTGCATGCGTCTTCACTGTGTATAACAAGGCTATAAGGAGATAATTATATGTCACAGAGAAGCCCTTTCTCTGCCCGCTAAACACGGTTTGCACACTGGAGAAAAGCATCATGCATCACGCACTGTCATTATTAGTCTCTTTCACCACTGAATCTGAATTTATGTTCCACTCTCCCATGCGCTTCTCGCACGTCAAGCAAGCAAGTCATGTATTTGCGGTTTCTTGGGATGGACTGGAGCGAGACAGCAGTACATATACCTATATTATACGCACTAGACCCATCAAAGCACCAAGCAGCTCACGCAATGAGAACACCTTACCAATATGTGAATAAAGGTGAGTGAACGCTGGCTGTTGAGTCTAAGATGCATGACGCTGTATAGTGTGAATGAGAGAATAGAGCTAGAAAAGAAAAGGAGGGAACGAGGGTGTATCATCAGCAAGCGGTGAAGCCTAATCCATCGGAACCCTGCCGCTGTCTGTAAATGTCAAAATAGGAAGGTGGTGCAATAAGGCGGCTTTAACGCCTCTGTTTACGTTTTCGAGGGCAGCAAATTTGTCCCCGACACACGATCCATCATCTCTTTTGTCAGGGGAGGCAATGTGTCGCTTCTCTCTTCCAAAAGGTGTCAATCAAATCTCACACAACTTTTAAATGCTCCTCAAAGGTATCGATGGCCCCTTTTCCCCTTTGGCCTGTCCTTCACCGCTATATCTATAGCCTGAGGGTATACCATATACACACTTGGTATACACACCACTAGAAAGATTATATAGACTTCATTTTGAAATCCTCTTACAAAGCTCAGGCGCAGTTCTTCTTTTATATTTTGTTATTTATGACTTCCAAGAACCCTTTTCAGTGTCCTGGGAAGGAATTTTGCTGTTTTCATAAATACTACATAGAAACTGTGCCAATGCAGGCAACGCAAACAACCGCATCTCAATAACATGAAAGCAGAATATTTAGTACTGTTTGAGTTTAGGTACCATGTTTTGCAATCACAAAAAGGATGTCAACACATAAGCCATAATTTATTTACCACATCAGCTTACACGCAGCAATAATAATCAATAATAATTACAATCAATAATAATATCAACCCGGCGAGGCCTACAAGGAAGGAGAAAATGTTTTATTTCGAAGTAAAGATTTTGAGGTTTGCATCCTGAATGAACTAAGTGCAACTTATATTTGCTATATGTTGTTCGCCAATTATATACTATAATATATTGTTATTTCTCAGAAAAATTGTAATTAGGTAGAGCCTATTATTTGTTTTAATACTTTACACCCGATGACTTAGGAATAAAAGTTTTTTCACTCACGACATTTGGACATTTGTAACACCTTATGATTTACAGGTTTGCAAATACTATTAATATTTTTTCTAATACGCGGGTTTACAACACTACATAAGTACGGAATGTTGCAAACCATCGGCAGCTGCACGGTCACCGGAAAAACGTATAGGCATGAGGATTCTGATGATATGATTGTATCCTCTTGACAGAGGATGCCGGAATTATGATAACGTCCGCCTCTGCGAACATGAAACATCCAAAATATGATCGCCGCGTGGGAAGAGAATTTTTGACAACGTCTCATTCACGTTGGGCAAAGAAAGAAAAAAAATGAGGGTATACCGGTATAAGGAAACAGTTCTCGGAAGCCAATCTGGGGGAAAAATTACTATTCCAAATGCAATGGCTGTCAAGACAGACGTCCTGTTTAGAACTTCGCATCCTCTCCTACTTTTTGATAGGCCTACTATTTTATATGCTTTCTTCAAATTAGGGTATGGGTGACATGTACCATCGTGCCCTTTTAACGTATCATATTAAACATTGAGGTGTGCAAAAAATGTCATTATTTTCTGTCATTTACACTTTTTTAGTCGCCACTTGCTTCATGTTTACAACAGAGGATATGGAGATCAGTCTCTAAGTTTGCATGTTACGACCTCGTTTCCGGATTCAGGAGATGTGAACGCCGTCACAGGGAAATCAAAGGAACTTGGGATGGGGGAAGAGTGTACAAGAAGTCAACACGCTGGGCATATACAGTCTGTTTGGGAGCCACTTACTAAGCAGCCAAGTTGCCACCGTTCGTAGGAGGTAAATATGGCACCATCAGAGGGGAATGAGGGTAGTCGGCGCCAAAGGGAGCCATGCACATGACCCAACCGCCATTGACAGCGTCCTTCTCGCCCAAGACGTCGGGTGCGCCCACCAAATCACTGTTATGTATAAATGTGGCTCCACGGCGCCAACCTCCCCAACAACAACAAAAAGGCAATAAAATAATAAAATAATAATAATTAACTGGAATGACTCAGATACACTTCTTCAAGCCTCCTTGGCCTCGTCTATAGGCTCCAGACAAGGTGTGGATGCGGCGGTGGGCACTCCGCCTTCCTCATCCTCATCGCCCCGAACAGGAATGGTGGAGTGATTGTAGAGTCCCTGCGCCATGAGTTGTAACGCGAGAGGATTCCTCTGTCCAGAAGCCTTCTTGATCTTGGCCCTCTTGTTTTGGAACCAGATCTTGATCTGGCTCTCGTTGAGTGCCAGTTCCCTGGCCAGACTCTGCCGCCTCTTCTCTGTCAGGTATCGGTTCTCGTCAAACTCTCTCTTCAGCCGCTGGAGCTGCTCCTGAGTGAACGCTGTCCGGGGACGCTTCTCCTCCGGCCGACGCTCTCGCTTGCGGGCGCGACGGGAACGGGGGCCTACGGGGGAACGGCACATGCCCAAGGCTTTTCTTACTTGGATGCATCTTTGCCTTTTTTCGCCCGAGTGTTCAGTGCAACCCGATATGCTTAAGGGACTCACGGAAACCCGTATGTGGTTTCAAGGAGTGATATATAATCTGAGTTTAGCAGGTTGGGTTGTCGTTACTAAATGAATCGTAGATGTCAGTATAGGACGCGGTAGTGCCACCGGAATTCAATGAGATTCAGTCCACAGCCGAATTATTCTAGGAAACGTATTTGTTCCTAGAGTAATTATTATCAGAATACTATATAGAGTCTAGAAGATTGCATGGAGCAATTTAGTGTCAATTAGCTTTATGGATGTAATTTTGAACAATTCTGCTTTAAAGGACAAGGTTGAGCCTGTCTAATAGGTATGGCCTAAACAAGAATAACCACTTTACGCTTATGAATGCTGCAGAGAGCAATGAGTGGGTGACTTATGTGCTTAGATTCGTGGCTGGAATTTACATTTAGCTGCTCAATTTTAGTCCACCTCTGTCCCGTACAAGGCCAAGTACAAGAGTTGAGATTATGTCTCTTATTTCTTTGTCAACGCGAAAACCAGTATGAAATACTGCTATAAGTACTTCACTCCATAAAGAGGTTCTAAACAGTCGTACACAGGGTGATCCAACAAGGAAGAACCACTGCTTACGGAAATTCTTATTTAGCGGATTTTCAGTAACCGTTAAGTATAGTATTAGGTTACTTATGTCATTGCAAAAAATAGTCGATTATCATTCCTCAAGTGGGCAAAAAAAAAGCAAAAGGGTCGGCTATACTTTTTTCGATCTCGTTAATCGATCATGTGTTAAATTACTTCAAAATATTGGTTTGGGATGCACATTTCCGAAGTAAATAATGTTTAGTCATCTAAGGGGTCATTACCGAAGCCCATGGATTTTTTTGGCAGCCAAAATTTCAGATCGGAAAACCCAGGTTTAGACACCCTTTATAGTGACAGGTTAGATAACTAGACTAATGCCCGATTGCACCAGCCGAAATTACCGATCCGATAGCTCCTATAATGGATCGTTAGGAGCCCTTTTAACGTGTGCTAACGATCTGTTAGGAGCTATCGAATCGGTAATTTTGTTGGTGCAATCGGGCATGAACCTGGCTTCCAAAAAAAATCATACTTGATCAAGCTCTGCTTATATAACACAAGGTCTCCAACCGGGGTTTTCCGACCTGAGCTTTTTGCTGCTAACAACATCCATGGGCCTTGGTAATGACCCCATTAGATATAACCAAACATCCATTTACTTTGGAAAAGTGTACCCCAAGCCGATATTGTGATGTAATTTTGACACATATCCGATATACACGGGATGGAAATATATAGCCGCCGGCCATTGCTTTCTTCTACCTAAAAGGGGAAGGGGAAGCGGTTATTTTGTAACATAATATTTTATGGTTATTGGAAATAAGTTGAATAAGCTGAAGATATTATGAAAGCAGTGGTACTTTGCTGTTGCCGGGGCCATTCTGTATATAATGCATTCAGCCTTAGGAATGCCGGTACTGACGTTACAGTAGCGACAATGTCTGTCAACTTATCAACAATGTATCTGACAATTAAAGGCTTGTTACATCAGTATACTATTACCGGTACTCTGTTATAAGGCAGAATACATTATGGTATGTCTCCTCTTATCTGTGTTTTTCCGAATGCACACTGCAGGCAATATTTTAAATATTTGATTATGTATTGTTATTCTAAATATTGAAATGTTCTGCATATTGTACTTTCACATTTGCGTTTATTGTATAGCATGGTTCGGTGACTAGCGACTGGAAATGACAGTATATTCAACACTAATGTTAAATTCATGGCTCATTTCCACCTCTTAGCAAATGATTGCTAGCCCTTATTTAGCTTGAAAAAAAGGGAATAGGCCTACGTCTCAGGAAGTTGTAATTTATACTTATGATATGTACAGTACGTGTGAAAAGTGTAAAGTTTTCAAAACAAATGTGGAAAAGGTGCAGATGATTGTAAAATATTCTAATTGTGCACATGCAGGGAGTGAGAGTGATCACAACTCCTGTTTGGTCTGACACCTCTTCCTCTTGCCATGTGATCAAACCCACTAGCAGTAATTCAATTACTTCTGGTAACGTACGATTTAATGTTCATTGTATAGGAATTCCAATGGAGCTAGATGATTCGTATATACCGTAGTATTTTTGTAAAAATGATCAATACAACTTTTCCATGTAAGAATGCCAATTTTCGACTGCATATTATATTAATTTGTGCGACTTCAATGCACTGGGCAACTGATAACGTTATAAATAAAAGTATCAGAAAATACCACCGCAATATGTCACCAGAAGTAATTATTAGCATATGAAAATAATACACTACAATGTATCATGTTGTGTCCTAACAGTTGTATAAGTGAGCATCCTTGACGTTATGCAGCATGTTTGAAAAATAACCTGTAGGACACGTATGTATAAAACCTTCCCAAGCCCTCCTATCTCATTAATTTTGCTCTAAAGAATGTGTCAGGTCTCATGTATATTTTTAAAATTATGCGTGCAACTCATAGTTATGACAAAACAGTGCATGACCTACACACAGTGTCATCTATTATTTTGCACTGAAAAAATGAGAGAATACGGTACGATTAGGAGTGTATTGCTCATTTTTTTCAAGGCCATGTTTAGACTCAACCAAGGACTCAACAACATGTTGCACAACGTGCTGCGGTGCCTCATAAATAAATTGGAGTCATATTGGGCTGCACACAGAGGCTGATTAGAATTTCAGCGAGTCGAGTCATATTATTTCAGTTATTTTGAGGGTGTGTATAGGAATCAGCCGCCTCATTCTACCAGTCACCACAAGCAGATATTATGGAGTGATCAGTGGAGTATAGCAGCATTCTTATGGTCTGGTCTGGTATGTTATACTGACTTTTGGGTTTTACTTTGTAACTCATAAGTTATTAAGTGTCATTTACATTGCATGTCATTAACATAATAATTAAATAATATTTTAGAATATGGTCAATCTATTATCATCTGCTTGACAGAACAGCCCATACTGTAGGTCTACAGTATAATTTGCAACAAAATAGCTGAGAGAAAAAAAATGTGCAGTTTCTGGCCCATTAGACACCTTACATGTGGGATCTGGAAAGTTAGACTGTCACCATATAGAGCTATCAACTCTGCTGTGCACTGTAGCTGCCATCCGCTGATGGTATAGAATGAAGCTTTGTCGCAAGCCACTTTACAATTCGAGTACGGATTGACGCTGTAACTTGATCTAGTGATACATTACACCCATTCATGCTATGCAGTAAACACACAATAGGCAGGACACTCTCTGTAATTTTCTATATGGCCTTTTGACTAAGCAGATAGATAATTTTGACATTCAACACACCTTCAAACGGATATTTTTAAATTTAATATTGCACAACACGTAGGTTGTAACATGAATTAAAACAACTATGCCCCGCCTTTACTTTTCAAAAGGATTGTCCAAACGAAATGCTGAATATAAAGGAGCTCTACAAAATATGTCAGTACATGTATATAATGTCAGAAGGACACTGAATGTATGAGATGGATTGAACTGATTACAGAGAGTGGTTGAGCTGGTGCCCAGGTCCGAAACCTTGCTTGCTGCCATGAAAGCTAATTACAGTCGAAACTTCTTATCGAGATAAGCAAAACACTCAGCTGCGCTCTCGTCACTGAATGCCAGATTGTACCGCTATCTCCACTATGTCGAAGGCTCTAGACCTCCCCCCTGCATGACCTGTACGTGAACAGTAAACTGGTTTACATCTCTGACTATTAATAGCAAGATTATATCATTTCATAATAATGAACTCAGTCATTTGCTGAAAGCATTAAATTATTGCCCCAGTCGCAGTCTTACGATTCATTCATGCGAATATGTTTTACTGTATAGTTTTGATTTCCTTCTGATAGTTATAAAGCATTTAGGGGTGGAGCTCTGAATCCAGGTGACAACACAGTAACATACTATCATTTTCATCTTCAATTACTTATGAATACCGCCACATTGTGTGGCTAAAGATCGATGAACCTAATTTTGTATATTTACGTAGTCGCACTATCGCGGCATCACAACGACTGCAGCATATGAATGCCATTTATGATGTTTCACAATCGTATAATTCTATAATTTTTCTCTCTAGAATTACTCTATAATTGCACTGGAGGATATCGGCTATAATCAAGCTCTTGTTCCGCAAATTATTTATAATTCCATTTGCTAAATTCTGCAGGTTATATCTGTAATTTGTAAGCACCTAAACATCACATATTAAGGAGTGGTTATCATAGCACGGATTGCACTGAACACATATGAGCACAATGTATGAAAATGTAACTGCTATATTGCACATAATACAAAACCATTCCATACGTAAAGCCCGCCATCAAATTTATAATTGATACACTCTTTTAGGCTCCAAGTCTATTTTAAAACTCTTGTTTTGGTCCACAAATTGCAGCCATCCGATGCACATTCGAACATTTAAAATTCCTCCCGAGATAAGCTCGATATATCCCCATAAAAAGCAAGACGGATATGCGTGACTATTATTCGGGGGGCGCCGTCAGAAAAAAGAACTATTAAAGTCCAGGCATAAATGGTGTGCATCAAGCATGGGCCTAAACGAGCTCATTTGATGGGTGAATCCCGTGATGAGGCTCCAAGGGCCCCCACTTTGGACGATTTTTGTTAACGAGCTCGCGACAAGGCAAGCGCCAGCCACCATCCATCGACATCGTACCACTTGACCTCCATTGTTTACAAAAAGCTTAACAGTGGATGCGAGCCCTTGTAGGTCCCCAACAAGTTCCCAGAGTGCGCATTCCTCACTATCACTGTAAAAAGGGTAGCACAACACACACACACTCACCTGTAATCACGCAAATAGTACACTTGGCTCGGCACCTATTAAAACTCCGAGAGTGTCAGCGCTTACACTCGTGAAACTTTTTACGACCCAATGTACTGTATTGCAGGTGTCACGCTGACAGTTACTTGCTGCACCTTGGGGACATGCCAATTTGGGCAAGGCTTCAATCAGGGGAAGCCATCACGGTGGAATTGCCATACCAAAAGGCTGAACTTAATTAGTCTTCAGATAATTTGGAGGCATAAGTTGCACAATCAGAATGTTATGGTAAATATGCAACAATAAGTTTTTGCATCAGTTTGTCACTTTTTCAGTAGCCGGACAGCATAATATACAGTATGTTTCAAAATGAATCAGCAAACAAAATTGCGATGTGTACTTGGCCACTTTATGTAATACTTGTAGATATGTCATTTGGTCAAACATTTGCTGAAATATCCTGGCAGCTATGCGTCCCACCGCACGACCTTGGCTTTTTTTTTATTTCTACAAAATATAACAGCTGCTACCATGCAGCTTTAATTTCTCATTCTAACAAGCAGTGGTCTACGGCGACCAAATGACACCTCCGCATAAAGTTGATCCTCGGATGTCCAAAACTTGAAGTTTGTCTGAATCATAACGAAACGCCCTGTATATGCAGATAGTAATCAGATCAAGTTGTTTTCCCTGAGATATATACCCCTGATGACCCCTCCATACAGGTCATGAAGCTGGCCTAAACACACACAAAGAGTGCAGTCCCATTTGGAACATCCCTCCAACAGATAGCCCGCAATTGACCCCCGTCAATTATTCACCATGTTTGTTTTCGTCCTTGCCATTCGGCCGGACCGGTCACTAAACGACCGGCCTGGAAATGACTGTGGGGGTCAAGTGGAGCATAATTTTTGGCTACTCCCAGACCTTATCACGATGTCCTGTCTGTCACTTGTCTACTGTTGGAGACGGTATACGCTCCCCAGTCTGGCTCAACAAGGCGCATCATTCTGCTGGCCACCACTGATCAAGTTCTCTGCTGGGAACGCTGATTAATTGTCGCCTCTATCCCTTCATGTAAAAAATGTCACGTCATTTTTGGGTGGCCGCTTTATTAATAAATTGGGTGATAGAGCACGGCTGCTGCGTAGCTACAAAAATTAGGCTGTTCGAGTGATCCATTGTTGCCGGACTGGAGTGGTTCCGGATGACATCCGTCAACTTGATCCACGAAGTGAAGTCTGAATACTCGGAAGTTTGACCCAAGGATGAAATGTTTGCAGAGGATGCAAATTGAACCCCACCCTTTGGTTTTTTTTTGGGGGGGGGGGGTGGGAGATGAAGGGTTGGATTTGGTAGACGGATGACATGCGATTGCTGACACTGCTGAACTAGGAAAGGTACGAGGCTTTTAACTTTCTTGACAGCTTCACGCAACATGTGATTCCTCTGCTCTCTAGCTTTCCTTTCCTCATTTTTTGCTCTTATTGTTCGCTTATGACAGGGGACAGGCTGCCTACATGGAAACATTGATAACTACTCTTCCTCTCCTTCCTTTCTTGAATAGTGACATACATATCTTGCATAACCTCTCGTATTGTACTATTTCAAAAGTTCGTGCTTTTGGTCCGGTTGTATGAAGCAGCATATTTGAGCTGATCAAACCGGCACGTATAGGTCAAACAGGACCCTGAGGTGACATCTGGCATCCCTTTGCCTCCTTTTTTTCCGACAATGGAGCCACACTTCATCTTGAGGGCGCAATTAGGCACCTTTCGTGAGGATGGATTTCACTCTTGAAAAAGGTGACATAACACCGTTAGGGGTGCACCCAGTGGGGTAAGCCTTGTCACCTTCGAAAGTGCCGTTCGGCACCTGCTGTGGTTGTTAGAGTAGTCTTGATCCAAAATATGTCATGTCTCAAATTGGCATATCTTCCCAAGGCGCAGATATGAAGTTTTACTGATGCTATTTCGCAAGTATAATATGGCAACACTATGCAAAAAAAACTGATTGAACCCAGTGGCAGCAATATACTGTACTTACAATTGTACAATTGTGTAATAACCACATATTTAACAAAGTTAAGTTGCGAATCACTCGCGATCGTTTCCTCAAATTGTTAAGTTAAACCGTAATATAGCAAAGTACATGAATATCTAAACATTTGAGGACACCGTATGGTTTAGTGCTCAATATTTCATTTTGAAAATTGACAATCATGCAAATCGACCGGATACAATATTGGCAAAATGTTTGCAGAACGCCTTCTCATCGATTGGGCCCCGAAGGTGGAGCTCCATCATTATGCCTGGAATGATAACCCATGTAAGTTGTAGGGATGTTTCTGTTTGCACAGGTGGGCAACTGGAGGGACCATGCTCCCGCGGGGAATCGAACCCAAGATCTCATTAAATGGTGATTGCTCTGCCACTGAGCTACAACCTTCTCTTATATAGGATAGCGAATATAGCACATATGGATACAGTCGTGACACCTGCAATTGGGTAAATGGCTCCCGAATATATCGGCCTCCCAGGCGACATCTACAGGAGATTGAGTATTACTATTTTGGCACCTTGGAATGGTCTGAAGTGGAAGGCACATCCTCCAGATATTGTACTAAACCTGCCAAAAATGATCGGACCAGTCGAAAATAAATAGCGCGACCGGAAGCTGTGCCTCCAATACGCTACCAATACAATACAGGTCGCCAGGGGCAGAGGATGTGTTGGTCGGCCCCAGCGCCACCTGGCCGCGCACATTAAATATAATTTCGACTGTGCCATTTTTTTTTGTGTGCCAAGCCTAGTACAATTATAAATTCGTCATTTTTTTCGCGGTGTCCTGGAGAAGATGGTAACGAGCCCACACATCTCCGGCCTTACTTTCGATCATATGAGATTGATGGTTGTTGCGGCGCTCCTAAATGGCGCCAGGGAGACTGGCTCGAAGCCATCTGGTGGGGGAGGAACGTTGGTTGGATGGGGCTACTTACTTCTTCCTAAGAGGCAAAGAAAACAAAAAAGATCATAAAATTAAACATTTGATCATGTGTGATAAATGTGTACACAATATGAACGGGGGCATGACAATCGATCATTTTTCTTATCATAAATATTATTGTATAGGGGTCTCTTAATAAATAAGTTCCTCAGCTGCGGGTTTTGGGTCATGCATATTCAACGCAGCTCAAGAAGAGACATCGGTTTGGCCAATTTCAACCGTTCCTCACAATTTATATGTTACGGCTGAATTCACAACAACGCAACGGAAGGAAGGTATAGTCTTCCTGCATTTTAAGCAGAAAATATGTATATTAAAAAAAAACCATCTTCCAACTTGGCATTTGTACAAATATTTGCGGGCTTCTTTATGCACTCCTTATTCTTGGATTGTGATTTAAAATAATACGTCAACCATGAATTGGTGAAAATAAGTGCTGGCTCAATTTACTTATACCGTATAATTATTTTTAAATATGCCAAAAATGTAGTGTGTCGCACATTAAATATAGTGGACTCTCGTTTGAACCAGAATGTAGCTCGCAAATGGGGAATATAAACTGAAAAATATCGTTTTGAAGTGGGCTAAATCCCTTAGTCAAACGTTCAGACTTCCAGAATGAGGGAGGTGGTGAGGGAGGGAGGCAAAAAAGTGGAGAGGCAGGTGGGGGAGGGGGGGGGGGTAGCAGAGTGGTTGACCCCCCCACCACCCCTCCCGCCCATCCGTACCTCCCACCCACCGAGATTCTACTTGTGTGGCCCGGCTACGTTGCCAAATTAGGAATATATCCCGAGTGGACCCGCCCGAAACGAATCTCCCGAATTTTTTGCATAAATAAATTCATACATTAGACGCTTTTAAAAAAGGTGGAAAAAAACCACGAGCGGTATGTGCACTTGAAAGTTGCACGATACGACATGCAACATACTGAATCTACTATATAATATTTGTCAGTAATCAGCATATGGCTTTACCACCTACTGCCGTCTCATTCAAGCATTCAAATCACGTGTTGGCCGCCTTTATTTCGCACGCGATCTTATTTTTAGTGACGTATAAAATATTAGAATCGTACCATTATGCTTCGGACTGAAACGTGCCAGGGTGATAGGTCCCACATTGCACATTGTCAAGTTGGAATGAAAAGTACCAATTTGGTCGATTTTTCTTCTTCAGCACTGCCAATATTTTTTTTTTGGTATTAACTATGGATCGTAATCGGCACTTACAGTAACAGGAAGCAATTATTTTTGTCTAGTTGATATGCCATGCAAATAGCTTTTGCAATGGACATTTACGTGAGTGCCAAACGGCATGTACCCATAATTATTCAGTAGTTATTATTTTAAAAACCTGACAAGTAATAAACCTGCATTTTGCGACGCTCCTGTGCTACCGCGGCATAAATTATTTCAGACACATTTCGCTTTGGATATCACATTTAACTGATGTTACACCCATTTATCCAGCTCGTTTTATTTTTTTAAACAAAAATCTTATTCAAATGCACTCACCCTACTGAAGAAAAATCTGCAATGTGAATCAGATTACTTTGACACATCAGGTCCATTTTATGTCACCAATTATTCATTTACCACCCATACCAAAAAGGTCACCTACAAATAATTTTTTTTGACCAATCCATCCAATATTTGCCAGCTTTTCCAAGACTGAATGACTATACCAGAAAGAATCAATGGTGTAAATGAACAGGTCCTGAATCTTGTTTCGGGGTGGGCCAAAACCGGCAACCTCTCCAACCTTCCTTTTCATGATGAAGACGTTAAAGTTTTTGACGCAGCGACAAAAAAGCAGGCGGAGGTTTAGCGTGGAAGGAAATGTTCGCGTTTTTTTATATATATATTATTCCAACCCATCCCCCCCACATCCGATCATCCCGTGCCAATTGCCATGTCCGGAGGCCACAGATACACCAACCGGAAGGACACCGGACACGAGCTACCGGTCTTCCTGCCTAGGTCCTGCCAACCCTAAACATAAAAGAGGGGCCAAAATTCGGCTCAAGTCTCCCGGCTCTATTTTATCTGCTGCCACCCACAACAAGTGGCCGGGAGTAAAATAAAAAAAATATAATAATAATAAAAAAAATGGGAGAATGAGCTTGAATGGCATCTGGACGATGAGCGGCATTGTCGCGGCAATTATTGTCAAAAAAGAGGGGTAGAAAGAGCAGAGTCACTGCCACCAGGTGGGGGGGGGGTGGGGGGGGGGATGTTGTTTTCAACTAATTATTGACAATATTCCAGCCTTGTAAATAATTAATAATTACAGGACAATTCACGGTGAGAACTTGTAGAAAGTGAGTTATGGCCTAATTGGGCAATAATTATCATGTCAGGACAATGCATGACAGCCATGGCAATTATATTACAATGCGTGATTATGACGTCAGTTCTGGCAGTGTTGGTTCGTCTGAAGAGTCAAATTATGGAGGAAACTTTATGTACCGCGATAATCTTATATGGTAATTTTTTTTTTTGCGAATTAAAATATGACGAATATCTTTCCAGCCAGGGTGTATGATATGCAATATATTTCAGTGTTGCTGAAATAAGTGTTCCACTTCAAAAGCCCAAGTTTTCCAACGTGACTGACTTCGTTTCCTTATCTTGTTATAGAAGAACCAAAAGGGTTTTTTAAAGCTAATCGTGCAGGCTGGATCTATATAAGGGTCTAATTAGGTCTTAGTCATGTAGCTAATGCATGTGTCATGACCCAGACATGTTTTCGGCTTTGAAAAAACTGAAGCTCTTTATAAAAGCCCAACCACCCCTCCTTGAAAAAAAAAACACTAATGAGATGGCCAGTCGATAAGAAATCGGTTAATCTCCCGGCCAGGTAGGAAGGGAATCGCAAAAATCCTACCTTCTTCCACCTTTGCAAACAGTATAATGAACGCGACCCGGTTTATTGATTCCCCACGAAAGCGTAATCGTCAACTCAATCTTGATGTCACAATTGAGTCACTGATTTGGCTAGGCAGGTCAGCGTATAGAGCAAGCGTATACTTCTTGCGGCAAAAAAAAGAAAGTCTGATGCTATAGTGCATATAATATTATAGCAAAGACCTCATCATTCACTTACTCAGAATGACGACAAAGGGTGCATGGTCTCTTATATGGTTCTTTTTTTTGACATGGGCTATTGGGTGCCAATTTTGGTTGGGTGGTATATTATAGATTTCTGTCCTTCAGAGTAGTTACATAATAGTTGGGTTCAACGTTTCGGCCCACAGACGGTAACAATTCGTATATTTTGGGTTTTTGGTTGAGTGGGGATTGTTTGTCATTTGTATCAGTTTTGTAATATTTGAGATGGTCACGGCCGTTTCATCGCACATTTGTCAGCGATATTTCGTCTGAGTCGATTACATTGCACTAACCAACGTCCATAATAAGATTATAAGTACCAATCTGATGGTCAAATTATCACGTTTGTCTCGCCTACTCAACTAAAGCGTGAAGAACGAGATAGAGGCCAGAACGAAGATCACCCGGAATTATAATAAAAAGGCCCCCAAGAATCCTGGAAAGTGAGTGGTCATAAACAGTTTTAGTATACTACTGAACACACGTTGTTCATTTTGTTGGCAAGTTACGGTTCACGCTGTTGGAGACAAGATAATCCCAAAGATACATATAAATCACCCACCAAACTTTCTAGACCGGACATGAAAATGGAGGCGTCCTTTAGTGTGGCTCAATCACCTGAGGATCTGACTGCGTCCCCCTCTCCCATTTGGATGCATATTATGTTAGCAAATGGGATGGATCATCGCCCGCTGATCTATTCCGGACTGAAAGCGTGGGGTGCGCGTTACAATGTGCCGTTGGGAGGTTGTAGTTGACCTGTGACCCGTGAATGGGGTCGCGACGCATGCGCAGTCACGTACTTACAGAGCTCGTCCATGTCTAGGAGATAATCTGGGAGCCTACCCCTCGCGCGACTTATTTTTTCATGCTGCCATCATTATTTTGAAAGCGAACATCTTCTCAATCAATCATTTGCGAATACATAATTCATCTCCTCGCTTCGGCCTCCGTGGGAGATTTTTAACCCCCTTTTATTTACACCCACCGCCCTCCCCTTATATGCACCCCCCTTCTTATGTACTCAACAAAAGGGTGTGTAAGAGACACCGGCACAGGATCCATATTCACGGCAATAAACTCTTAAACTTATATACTTAGCATTAGGTAAGGTTGGTCACATTCGAGGTGAAAATTGCTTAATTTATGTCGCCCAAGGTGATTGATTTCACTCTTCTCGGGAACCTGCAGTAAACACCGTATCTTGGCCGCTCAATCCCTGGCTTCCAAGAAGAGGTGTATTAATCACACTCAGCCACTCAGGTATATAAAAAGGGGCTATGAATTACACCTGCGTCTGGAATCTTTTACAGTTTAGCAAATCGGAAATTAAATTTTAAAAATTTCAATTTTGCTGATATAGCTGCTGCCAGTTGGATTCACATAGCCGGCAAAGATGAATGTGCTTTTAAAAGCTATATTTTTCTGCGTTGGTGAAAGAGCTGCTAATGTGTTATAAGGTGAGGTGGTAAGCACCTGTAAGCCTCAGCTGTAATTAGGGATTATCATTTGGTCGGGAGTTTAGGGAGACGACTGGCCTTTTCCCTCCATCCACTGGGACTAATTATGATCCTTAAGTAGAGCTAACTGCGGGTCCAAACATATCCACAAAAAAGGAGAAATAAAAACGAGGAGAGGTTGTCCTTATTGCACGCTTTGTGCTTGGTGGCGACTCCGCCCTCTATCTACCGGCTCTAGAAAAAAAAACTGCCTATTTCGCTACGGTTTGAGGTCAAATGTTCCCTTTTATTGCCTATAACCCTCTTATAGGTCCTGCCATAAAAATGTCCATCATCATCAGAAAAAGTCAAAATTTCGATACAAAAGAAGAGAAAGGATTACGCCCTTCCCCAGGATGGTCTTTTTCTGCGCCTTTTTAGAGCACGAGTCAGTGGAATTTTTTTCTTTAATCTGCTTTCCGCGCCTTTGTTCCCACGGCCCATTTCGAATTTTGCTTCATAAAAATCTTTTAACTTTGGATGGAGGATCCAATAAAATTCTTCCGAAAGTCCCCTATCTTCTTCAGACATCCACCTATAGAGTCAATCAGATTGCAATGTAGTTCGTAAAATAATATTTATTATTTCCACTTTTCTGTTGCAGTTATACATAATACAATCATGTAATACTGTACATATTGTGTACGTCTCAGAAAAAAAATCGATTTGTTTTACTAAATTAATTGAGCCTCTTAATACTGAATAAATCAAAGCGACGAAAATGCGCATGGCGATAAGTTATCCGATCCTCGGCTCGAACTTGGGACTTCAGAGGTGGCGTGGCAAAGGCGGTTAGTAGATCTCGGTATAGCCTGCAACGCAACTTTCGTTTTTATCTTAGGAACCTATCAGGGTTCAAACTGAGACGCTTTAAAAGCCCCCAAAAAGGACCACAGTGAAGGGTCAGAAGTAAAGTGGGCGGCAGAAGTCTTTCTGACCGACAAGAATCTAGCCCAGAATCGGCTCTATTTACAACACGAGATAATAAATCTCAACTTGAATACCGGAATATGTATAGAAACAGTGTAATTGTTATTTCAAACCAATTTTTGACGCACCATCCAATTCCTACCATATATAATGTTGGAAGCACATGTAGTCCCC
>KZ538381.1:65159-76651 GCA_000934665.2 Catajapyx aquilonaris
TTTTTTTTTTACCTGGCTCCATGGATGCATCGGATGACCTTGTTTGCTTTAGCTTTGCCGTCAACCGACGTTGGGGATGTGGCCAAAATAAGGGCAGAGGTCAGTCTGTTTTTGTAAAGGGTATGTGAGGGAACAGTATGGGTTATATTCAGCCAACATTAGAGTTTTAGATTAAAATCGGTGTAACAATTATTATAGGAATTTTCAGTAATAATTTGCATATTGTGAGTTTACTCGTAGTGCTTACATTGAATACTTTTGAATGCTACAATTATTGAAGAGGTGAAAAGCAATAACATAATTGGTTACAAATAATAATAAATTTTCAAAATTACCTGAAAAATTAGCTTCATTCAATATTCTTGCATTTGACGCTTTCTCCAGCATACAACATCCCACTACTGTATGCCTTGCTGCCTTATCTCAAGTAGAAATAATTTTTGCAGTCTTTTGAATTGTTGCATTTTTTTGCTGTTCCCTCTTGCAATATTGTAACTTTAAACGACTAACCTATTAATTACCGGCTTATTAGTATATATTTTTAAAATTAAGCACCTGTAAATGGCATTGTTGGAATCCAATGCAGCAACTGATTGTAGGCCTACTAGTACATAGGACACTTAGCCAGAGGGCACCAAGAATTTCAATTTATAAATTTGGCCATATATAACCAGGTTTGTGAGGCAAAAACGAGCTGCTCAAGTGCATAACGTTTCAGAAAAAAAATCATAAAAAGATGATCGTCTGGGAAGAAAATGAAGTGAGGAAGGGCTTTGTAAGCGCGATGAAGCGATTAGGCGGAGTTCAGAGGGGGGTGGAAGGAGGGAGTTGTGCACAAGGGGGGTGGAGGAGCGGTCACGCCGATTCCTTCCACAGACCTAATTAGAGCTGCCCTACCTCCATGCTCCAGACCAGTTCACATACTCGTTTTAAATATATATAAAAAATTATATTAAAAAAACAGCACCACATGCTCCACACATTCACACACGAGCGCGTGTCATTTGGATTTTTTTTTTTCAAAAAAAGGGATAGGAAATGGGCAAAAATGTGAATGACAAATTGGAATCCCCCCACCGACTGCAAATTAAATTAAGTGCAGGTTGTCATTGAATATCCAGTTGGCCACAGCCCGTCCCTCCCGACAACCTAATCACTCGGTTCAGTCTTCAAATAAACCCGCCCAATTTGAAAGGAAGGAAGGAGAAAAAAAAAAGTTTCCTCATTTTTTTTCTTTTTTTTGCAGAGTATACAGATGAGGAGAGGCCTCGTTATGCGTTTTGCTAAAGTTCCAAGTAAGGAAGAACGGATTTCCTTTGACATAGGCTCCTTCAATTCTCTCCGTTGCTAAGTGCTCGTGCGATCTTCTCTTTGCATGTGACTCAAATTATGAAGGGGAAGAAATAAGGGGGTGGGTGGGGGAAGGAGGGAAAGGAAAAGGAGAGAGGGGGGAGGAGAAAAAAAATAAGGATGGGGGGAAAGGAACTTTGGCAGGAATTTCATGCCACCAACGTCCTTCTTTGACCCCGACTCATTTCCCTTTACGTATATCAGCTGCACTATATTATACTATTATTTTCTATATTATAATAATATTATGGAGTCATACATGATTTATTTACAGTAGGATATTTGATATATTTATCTCTAAGTTTTTCGGTTGATTGGCGCATGTTTTGAAAATGAGATGAAAATATTGGGGGTTAGAATAATAATGGCAGCCAGCCACAATACGGTCACTTATGTGGCCGGTTGCGTGATCGATAGTAAGCCCAGAGTAAGTAATTATTTCTATATGAATAACATGGGATCAATTTTTGGGTTCTGGGTTTGCCTTATACTGAGCTATTAAATATGGCGCAGAAGGTTGCGGAAGTTATTTCATGGAAACTTGCGGGAAGCGTTTCAAAACAATTAGGCTAATGATATGTAATAGAGACCTCATAATAATTACGAAATACTGATGCATTTGGCTACTTTATCCTGCACATCTCAATATGATGCAAACAGTAATCCCGAAAGTTACGTCACAGGCGACGTGATGTCAGGAATAACTGTAGCTACTAAATAAGTAGTCACAGCCTAATGTGAGACGTGTTCAAATGCGAGTCACACATTCCGCATGTTATGCTAGCTAACTCGGCATATCTTGCATTTTAGTGTCGGTATCACCCACGCAGATATACGTATGTATATGGAATACCTCGTTCCTATAATGCATTTATATAGGGGAAAACAAAGTGCTGGTGAATGACACCATATATCAGATATTGGTGATGTACCACTTAGCATCTCCATCATGAATGTGACACCTACGACAACTTAATTACGACATGGCCATCGCCAATGCAGTGACAACTTACACAGTAATGTTAAGGCTTGATAATTATGTAAAAATCTGCCTGCGTGCAGCCCACACACACACACACACACTGGAAAACAGCCGGTTCTAACTGTGAACATTGCCAATTAGGCCTAATTGATGTTGTACCGATTTTGGCATGTTCCTGCTGTTGTCTGATGAAATTTGAAAACTTTCGAAACATTTATTTTTCAAAAAGCTACATCCTCAAAGTTATGCTTATTTGAGACACATGTCGTGTGGAGGACTTGTTCTGACAACAGGATAAACAAGTTCAATAACATCATTCTGCTAGATAGATGTGCTATATCAAACACGGAAGATATTCGCGAAGGCATTTGTTGAACATCGGGATAAAATCAGGAATATATAGTTTAATGAAACCGCGGCACGTAACGGCCATTTATTATTACAAAATTAGGTGTCATTTGTTGTATAGATGCACTATACACAATTTTCAACAAAGCGGTGGAAGAGGTGAGACAATTAAAACTGTAAAGCAACCTAATTACTGCCAAAACATTTTAAAGATATAGGCACTGAACAACATATTATAACAGGCATGTAAGAAAAAATCAGGTGCTGCATTTGAAAAATGATGTGTAGAAGAATAACATAAACAGGATTACGACATTTTACCTATACGCGCTTTTGTATGCGCTAATGTATACAAGTATATGCATGATATTAAAATACTGTAAGTAATATGCTCTGGAAAATACACCGGTACGTTATTTTTTCTACCGAATATTGGGCCAAAGCATCAAATACTTAGTACATAATTATGTGGAGAGTAGTGTATGCACATATGATGTGAGTGGGTCAATACCAGAACGGCTTAGCCCAATAAAAGCGGATTTGCAAAACCTTGCACGGAAATGTCTGGACACAGTGCTTGCTTTGTATAGCTTTGTCATGGTCATTTCTGTATAGAGTAATGTAGGACTTGTGCGCAAATAACAGTGTGGGATGTATAGCCTATTAAACAAATCGTGTTACACACACAAAATCTTGTAATACGGACAATGAACATGGGTTTCAGGTAGCAGGATTCTATAGTTTCAGCCTTCTCATATCTTGACCCCATTCAGCTTTCGTATATTGATTAGGATCAAAAATATATGATACGTCAGTAATAGACCTGTTATTCTAATAGCGGGCAGATTTTTTTCTTTTTTGACGTATTGATGTGCAAGACAGGTAGTAAGCCGTAAGTCTGAAAATTATTTTTCATGCAGTATATTAAAGGAAGGTTATCTCAATCGTCGGATTAACCTGTCACACCGTCTTTTTTTCCATGTGACTTCTACGCTTGATAAACACTGAATCTAAATATTGTCTTATGCATTCTAGATATAATGTGCCGCTCAATGTATAGGATATCTGAAATTATTTAACACACATTTAAATGACTTGCCTAAAAATATGCTACTGTATTAAAATGAGGCAATGGTTACCTCCATACATCGCATATTTTTGTGTACATTGTTTTACGAAACATTGCACGCATTCATTATCATACTCAGAAAACTATAGGTGTATAAGCCTGCTGTACTGTGACTTAGGTATTTATGGGTGGAAAATTAACTGCTCTCCGCCACGACACTACGCAATCTGCAGATGTTGACTTCAGTGTGAGTTACACTAAATTTTATCCAGGCCAGAATGACAGAAAATACATAACTTACACATTTTCATCCTTCACAATGTATAACATGTAACGCAATCAGGGCACATGCAACATGTACTCCACTGCATTTGTGTTAATTTATGCAGTAGCTATACGGTATGAGCCTGTGCTTATTCCCCATAATTATTACAAAACTATACGACGCAATGCGAGAAAGCTAATGAGTAATCCATAAGTCCAAGGTACAATCGCTTGTATTTCGCGCAACCCATCTAATTATTCTCTGAACTGTAGTCCTTCACCAGTATACCAACAAGATAACTATTATTATTTCTGGAGAGAAAGACAAGGACTGTTCAGTGAAAAAAGCACCCCAGTGTGTATATAGTGTACTCCTTTCTGCATGGTCCTGATATATAGATTACAGCTTATAGACCTATAATTTATATTTTTGACTACATTTTTGGAATAGCAGGCATATAAAAAATGGCGAACATATCCATGGCTATGCGTGCTGAGTCGTTCGCCAGAATTGCACTACTTTTGCAAAAGACCTTCACTACGCACGTGAGCTGTGTAGTTGTTGATTTTTAATTACTTTGCAAAGCACGATATTATTTTAGTAATATTACTAAATCGGCGATATAAATTTTTTACTTAAAAATGGACTGCGAGAAAGCGACTTCTGTATATCAGATATGCATATAATTCTTTGCCTCGCTGACAAATGTGTGTGCACCCTGTTTGTTATTAAAGCCCAATAAATAAGACTGGATATGATCAAAATAACAGTCACACTGAAGCCTTGCATTCTAATTATGACTTTGTATCCTAGACAGCTGACCCCCCACCTACCCAGCACTCTCCCATGAGCAACCCACCTCAATCCCCCAACATCTGGCCCCAAAAACGCAGATGTGAGACTGACCAATTATGGGTTTGCGTTTCAGCCAAACACTACCTTTTTCCACTCACATTCCGCACACTTTTCCCCATACCAGTACTACAGCAAAATGCCGTTTTTGGCCAGTGACAGTATGCGGTGACACTGGAACAATAAGGCATCTTGTGGCTAAAATGCGCGAAGGACTCACCAAAGCAGATGGTATGTGCTATAATGAATCGAGCTGTGCCTGCAGGCCATAGCGTGACAAGAATATAAATGGTACCTGAATTCTCGATAAGGGCTTCCAAAGTGAATAATTCAAGTTCGATCTGGTACGAATATTTCAAACCCTTTCGATACAATTTGTACTCGATTCGAATATTATTATTATTTTTTTTGGGAGGGTGCCGGGGAATAGGGGTGAGTTGGGTTGTGTGACGGAACACCCAAGTTGGAATCCATTTTCCTGGCATTCCGTCGCACTATCTGCTCATATATCTGTCAGCATGCATAATAATGCGGAGGGGGGCAACGGAAATCATGGCAGTTCGGAGATTAGAGTCCAACCGTGACGAGTCAGCTGCCTAGATGTGTTGCCCAACTCTATTTTTTGTGCCCCCCACCTAGACCCCACCCACAAGTTTTTTTTATTTATTTTTTATTTTTTACTAAGGTTCTTCTATGTACGTCCCTCGTTTTCTTGTAGGCCTAATGTATGTTTGCTTTATTTCGCAAAGCGATTCTAGTGTGTACAGACTTCGTCTAGTTTGCATTCACTGGGGACTGCAGGCCCAGAGGTCATGAATAGATGCACGGTTTGCGCTTAGAAATGAATGGTTTCAGTGGAACATGCGGTGTGTTCAAACATTTGATTGGGAGATAAAATGTCAGGTGGATTAGGTCCCACTTAGACACTTGTTTTCAAAATGTCGGGTAGTGACATTTTGAGTTCGGTGGACCCCAGTCTGACCGTATGGAACGTTGATGTTAGATTTGCCTGAAATATAGATTGAAAGGTGCTTGATAAGTTGGTTTAGGATATTGGTATATGGGAGGGAAAGTTTTAAAGGGTTGCGATATTTGCTTGCTGAGACTCTGTAATGTATATGCACTGATGTTTTCCTGCTCTACAAATTGAAAATCTTTCGACAGTGGAGCAATAAAGCGAAAGTAATTGTCGCAAAATGACTCAAACAGACAGGAGATAATTTAGGTGTCTCATGTGTATACAAATACAGGTATGGTAACTGTACTTTTCAAATGACTCTTACAAGGACAAGTGGATAGTAATTGAGCCTTACCACCCTTTCCCCCTTTTCCCTTCCTTCCGAGTTGATGTTAACGTATATAAGGTCGTCTGAATAGGGTGAATGCATGAGCCAAAATAGACATCTGCTGACCGTCGCCGAATTGCCATAAAAACCAGCTGTTATACAACTGCTCTTTTATGTTGCTGTATACTGTACAGGTTCACAAACTACACAGTATGTACTGTAAAAATCCTACAAATCAATTCAGAGAATTTAAAATTACTGTATTAAGTAGGCCTAATGAAATATGATATATATATACGTGTTAGTTCTACCTAATAAACCTTTCAGTTCTGAGCAGGAAATATGCTTTTACTTTCTAAATAAGCGTTCCAGTGTTGGCTAATTACCAAAGCTACTGAAAATGCATAACTATTTAATAGTAAATTGCGACAAACCACAAGCTTCTCTTTTAAAAAAAACAGCCGTTAGACCCACTTTCGAGGATGAGTAAGCTATCTATCCATCCATCCACGCAACCATCCATGAACTTGTTATCCCTTTGAGCAAAAGGCGACTCATCATCCAACGAGTGGCATAGGGGAATGAGTCTTTGAAAAATATGGAGGCCATCGTCGGCCATCTTGAATGCCTGACAGGTGAGGCAGACGACCATTCCTAGCAAAAATCCCCCAAACTGATTCTGCCAGGAAAATTAGGCCTGGGTAATAAACGAGGGAGGCGGCATCTTTCCCCCGCCAAAGGGGGATTCCCACACTTGTCAAACGGACACTGCTCTTGACAAATGAGACAAAAAGCTGGGAGGAGGAGCTGGCAAAAGAGAGATACAGAGACTGCCTCTTCGCACGAGCCTCCATTTGCAGTTAATCACCCGAGCTTCCGGTTGCGTCACCGCAATCGACACCTACATGTTTTTATCAGTTGATAACTCCTGTCCGCAAGGTTGACCAAAAATCCCTTTCTAATCGTGCAGTTCAGGCCTGTTTCCACTGGCACGATTTTTGTTAAGCATTAAAAAAAAAAAAAAATTGACCGCACAGTTCCAACTGGCCAATTTTTGAACCATATTTAGACTACTTTTAATGCATACTTGACAGCCATCAATTTAGCAAGAACAGTGAGGAAATAATAAGTTAATCGTAATTAACTTCAGATTGATAAGTTCACACGACATTGTCCATTTTAAATTCGGAATTGGACTGGGGCAATTCGGAAAAAGTTCACAATTTTTGAACCTTGTTTTGCATCACATTTTAGGGCGTTTTTTAAATACTTTGTACAAATATTGGTGCACCAAAAATTTGCACAAATTCCAAAAAGACATGTCTCCACATTTTGTGCCAGTGGAAACATGCCTTTACGTTAATGGCCCAGAACGCCTGAAGTGAAATTTTATTAGGCCTATAACACTGGTAGTAATAGAGTTTTACACAAATGAGTAAAATTCAAGCAGGTTTTTGTCAGAAAATTGTCAATAATTTAGTTTAAAATATGCCGATAGTCCAATAATTGTTAATAACCTATCGTGTTACTTGTTGCCTTTTACGAGTCAGAGATTCAAAAACCGTGCGTTTTCTTACCTACAGTATATAAAAAACACTTCAGCGTGGTGCCAATGCCAAATAAGTTAGAAGAATATTATATGTGTCAGGTTTATATTGCTCACAATCTTCCGGAAAATCGATACATGTAGTAGGGTAGTAGTAGGGCGAGGAGGGGGAGGCATAAATGGACGTGAAAAAGTAAAATGTTTCACCGTATGTATACAAGGTGTTTCAGTTGATATGTCTGTTAAAAATTCTTTGCAATTAAGCCGCGTATTTATAAGCAGTTACTGCTGGAGTACTTTTATTGGTTATCAAAAATCTAATAACTTATTAGGCAAAATTGAGTAGCCTAATGAGTAGAGAATACTTCACTATTTCTTAGAAAACCATAATACTGTACGTTATTTCATGTTTTTGTTTTTTGTTGTGTTTTATTAAAGTTTTTTGTACTCCTCGGATTATCCGACCTTTTCGGTTATCCGACGATGCCCGAATCACCTGGGTGACGGATAATCGGGGTTCTACTGTACACTCGAAAGTAACGGCTTAATAAGTAGCAGCTTAGTACTGAAAATTGTCGACTGAAACGGACACCTTATGAGTTGGAGCACTGTATATATACAGTAGTTTGATTTTCCAAATCCAACGTCAAGGCCTAATAAAATATATCAGGCAGAATAAATGAAAGGCGTAAGTTATTTTGACCACTTAAAAGTGATCACTTTGTTTATTTCACTCTTGCATGTAAAATTAATAATCCGCAAATACTCTGTTTTCCACTCTGCCATGGCCTACAGAATTTATCAAAAAGATTAATAAAATATGCCACAAAATAGAAAAATATTATTCTGGTGATTCAGTTGAAAGAATTTCCCCTCACTACATACTTGTATACCCACTGATTATACAGCAGAAACAGCAGGGAACATGAGAAAGCCTACACCAATAATTTTCATGTTCCGCACTGACACTTTATCACGCATGGACCTCTTGAAGCAAAAGGCACAATTAATAGTCCAAGAACAATAAAGCAAGACTTCCTTAAAGGTGAGCATCGGTCAGCAGCAAAACAGAAGCCCTAATTTAGTAGCAGCAAATAATAATGAATTAAAGTCACGAGTGTGCGACTTAAAATAATTGAGATATTTCACTATCGGTATATAACAGGATTATGCCGTGTTTCTCCAACCTTTTAACTGACCGTTAAAAGCGAACTACAGATTCAGGTAGTGTGTTGCTGTGGCATATAAACTATAGATATAGCTTTTAATGGTCCGTATCAGTAAAAAACACGGGCATTAAGCTTATATGTAAGTAATAAACACGTACCATAGTATGTGCTACCACTGACGACTGACCTCTGTATAGTATACTAAGGAAGTATTGTATCGATACCACATCATGCTTTCAACCCACATGATAATTTTCACTTATTTAAAATTCGAGTGTCCGTTTTATTATTAGACTTGTATTATTTTCTCTGTAAGTAATTCGCACTTCAGGTTTAAGCGGTACTGATTTTGTCCTAACATTACTTTGTACCCCAGATATACAGTAACTCCCCAAAAAATTGCAAACACACTACCGGTAAACCAAACCATATCCGACGAATCCTTGGCAGTCTCTCACAAAAATGCGTTCTGATTGCCCTTGCAATCGTGCAAGGCCCAGAAATTGCCTCCTGCTATCCCAATAAGTTGAGCAGAAATGGTATGCAATCTGACCTCCCTCCTTCTCCCCCATTCCCTCCAACCCGACTCCCCGCCAACCCCCAAAGCACTGTTGTGTCGGTTTCGTGACAGAAACCCCTCCATCAATGCTGCTGACAAGGCCTGCTGGAAGTAGAGGAGTGGATTTATATATACCGGTATACGCATATATATGGCGGTGGGCACGGCCTGGCTCCCCTTGCCCTTCCCATACCCTCCGCCTTCCCCTACCCTCAACTCACGGAATCGCTAATCCCCCTCATATATGTGGTTGAGAAAAAATTTTGTGCTGCCGTACAATGCGTGGAAATTCCGTTGTTCACGCTCGCCGGAATTTCTAGCGTGGACGCCTGATTGCGCAACTTAAGCTTCATCTATGCACTGGAGAACCGTAATTTATTTTCAACTGAAGCTGGTCATGGGCGACCAATCAGCCTCCTGTATAGCTCCCTACAAGTCGCAATTATACAGGAGGCATTAATTAAAAATCTGCCGGTTCATTTTTAAAATTAAAATGTACACTATAATTCATGTCTAGACTTGGAGAGGGGAATTCGCGATCGCTTTTTCCCATGAAGGTGACTGTTTCTCATAAGTCACCTTACTAGAGTGCTGATGGTTGCATAGTGACAGGATACCTATGTCCGAATTTTTCAAACATATTCTGTAGTACTAGCACTGCGTGTGCCCTTCCGCTTGCGGGATAAAATTATAGCCTACTTCCTTATGTAACATTTTGCACAAAGACCTGTAGATATTCCATTAAATTATTGTTTTCGTGGTGACGTCAGTCCCCATATGTCTTGGTTCCCAAGCCCACGACAACAATACCCGCTGAGGGGAGAAGAAAAAGATCCTCTCCCGATACCTCACCCTGTCCGCTAGTATTGTAACAAAGAAAACCGGCGTGTATACGTATTATAAATCAGATATTGTAGCACATTGTATTAACTTATACAAATCGAGGGTGAATAAATATTAATATTCTGGATAGTGCTTGACCTAAAATCGAGAGTGAAGACTATGCAAGAGTATTCATGCAGGTGTTCAGGTGCATGCAAGTTTGTCACTCTTTGTCTAGAGGTCAAAGTGCAACCTTGACCGTGACCATGTTTCGCCATGGCATGAGTTACCATTATACATTTGGTTAATGCTGCTGAGACTATCACATTTAGGCCATCCGCGATCCGCCATTTCCTATGCTTTACCGATAGCTTTGGTGACGAATACTGAACACAAGACAAAGACACATAGTCTCATCTTATATAATGTACTATCGGGTTCAATTAGTTCCGGCCACTTTATCCTGGTCTTGAAGCAACCATTCACACAGACACACACACACACACAATCAGGGATCCCATAGGCTGTGGGGGCAAGAAAAACACATTTTCGAAGCGGGTGTAAACTGATCTAACCTAACCTAACCATACCTAACCTACCCTAACCTACCCTACCCTACCTATCCTATAGGATAGGTAGGGTAGGTTAGGTTAGGGTAGGTGAGAAAAATGGACTTTTGTAAAACCCTACATAACGGAATTGTGGGGACATGTCCCCACTGAAGCAGTATCCCACCAGGAGTTTTTGCTGTGGGGACGCGAAATGTCCCCACAATTTGGAGCATGTCCCCAGAGCTACAGTCAAAACACCAACCTTGGTCCCCAGACCCTGCGAGACCTGAACACACACACACCTCCTCACCGTGGGGCCTGTGCGAAGGGTTCAATCGGGTTCAATTAGTATATCGGCCACTTATTCATGGTCTTGAAGCAACCCTTCGCACAGGCCCCACGGTGAGGAGGTGTGTGTGTGCTGTGTGAAGGGTTGCTTCAAGACCAAGGATAAAGTGTCCGGTACTAATTGAACCCGATAGTAAATTTGCGATGGATTATTCACGCTGCCTATAAAGTGCTAAGAACTATTGTATCAACTTGTACTGCTGGTTGCATAACTGCAAGGATACACGTTCTGACGGTCGCCAAAATTTCCAATATGGGCTTCTGTCCTTTAGGGCCACCCTGTATAAACAAATGTGGTGTATATATGCCTGAGGAAGGGTGGGCCCTGCCTGATTCAGCCTGTAC
>JYFJ02001557.1:0-76605 GCA_000934665.2 Catajapyx aquilonaris
CGAAAGGTGTGGAGTAGGAGAATGCGCCCTTGCTGACGTATGGTGAGAAAAGGCACTGAGATGGGATTAAGAGTAGATCCAGATCGTGAGCAGATGGGAGGAGGGAGCGCCGGAGAGCGGCTATTGTTCTCCGCCGGATTAATGAGGAGCAGATGGACAAGGTGGCACGTGCAAAAGTCGACTTTTTGCCAAGTCCCAAACGGCTGGGAATTTTGAGATTATGAGGATTTTTGGCATCGCTAAACCGGGGGCAAGAAATCCAATGGAATTTCGACCAGAGCTCTACGACCTCGGGAAGTGCGAAATCTTTTCCATCCTCCTATATCCTCCTCGGATTGGGGCTTCGTATATTAGATTTTTCATCCTCCTCCTCGTCGGATTGGGGCTTTATATATATTAGATTTCAAAATATGAGAGAATATTGCATTGTCCCTTATACAAGTAGCCTACTTGTGTAATAATTTTTCACGCATTTTCTATGGGTATATTTTTATAATTAATATCGCCATAGCAAAAACCTGTCTTGGACAATAAAAGGACAATATTGCAGAATACTCAATTTTATCGTTCTTCAAAGCAGATTTTTACCATATGCATATTGTGAAAATGTATCTTATGGTAACAAAAAAAATACACAAATGCATGCCACTTTATAGCCTTCCTTTACTGCAAATTGGACTCTTCTAAATGGCAGGGTGCAATTTCCGCTGGTTGAGGCACGGAATTTTCCGTTTTCAAAAAAGCAAAACGGAACAGCATTGCTGCCAAAGGTGTCCATATATCCTTTACTCTCCATGTCTCGTCCTATATCTGAAAACCTTTTTTTTCCCTCCACATTTCCTGAGCCAATATGTCGTGTCCGGCATAAGGACGCGTGATTTTCCGCAACGCTTTGCACACGACACCAGGCATAACAAAAACAGCTTGTGATAAAAGACGAGACATCATGCGGAGAAACGCAGACCCTACAGGGTGTGTCAGCACGAGTTGTTGACTCTCCTTATCTATGGACCCAACCAATATCCGGACTATGTTCAATTTATATAGATCCTATAGTACCTACTTGATGTCAACAGGAACTGACCGAGGACAATTTGAGTACTCTTTATGTATGCATGTGGCGAGAAAATTTCACACGTGGTGTACCGAAGAAAGCTGCTTTTTGTGTATATGCGTGTGCCTCTCTGGAATTCGGAAACCGTGCTAAGCTCATGAAAATTCCACCGCCCAGGTTTTAATCTCTTCCTATGCCATACCAGGAATTTGGCCCGTACTAAATAAAGCGTATCTTCGCATGCAGGTAAGCCAACAGGGTGACTCGACATCTTTTTTGTTCCCTGCGTGGTTAGAAGGCCCCCCTTTTGTTTTTCAGGCATTTGGTTCGAAATGAGATACCAGAAGATGGCGTTTCCGCATAATGAAGCGCTTTCATCAAGCGAAACGTTCCTGCAGAAGTGAAAACTAATAAGAGCGTGAAGAGGAAAGAGCCGTGTACGTTTGTACGCTCAACTGGAAGGACCGCTGTCGAGGAAATGTCACCGACACTCCTACCACCCCTTAATACGTAGGGTTTGGCGGGATTATTTTGCACCGCTGCGCTGAATACGATCAATGTTTCTAGGCTAGCTTTTGTGGGTAATTAACAAACAAGCCTTGCTCTTTGTTACTAGCTCTAGGCGATCAACAAAATATGATTGATCATACCCGCATGGCCTGGCCAAACGCGTGCGTACTTGTTCTGAACCCAATCCCACGATTGGATACGCATTGCTTACTGCAACAATAATGGGCTTAATGGTGGAAAGTGATAATATGATCTTCAAATTGTGTCAAATGTGATAAATGACAGTTGGACAGTGTTGGACATTAATCGCGTCATACTTCTAGCGACATTTTCCCGATGTGGCAGACATGCGAATCGAAGTGATGGAGTGCGAGCCGTGCGAGAAAGAAATGGTAGGCCTTGGGTGACGTCACTGGCTGGCGACAAGCCTTTTATCCATTACCCCCCAGCCAGTGACGTCACCCAAGGCTAGGGCTGTGCGATATTTCGATACATCGACTGTCGATGCGATATTTTCCTAATATCGAAGTTGCGATATCCGATGACGCTTGGCATGAGCGATGTATCGAATATCGCGATGTCGGTTTGCGATATTTTGCGATATTTTGCGATGTCGGTTTTTCGATTTTCTATATATTGACTTAGATTCGATATTTTTTTTAGTATCGAAAGACTATATTCAATTTCGTATATCGCACAGCCCTACCCAAGGCCTACCTCTTCTGATTCGCACGGCTCACACTCTATCACAGTGCAGTGCAGTGGTTCGCAACCTTTTTCGGGTCGCGACCCCCTTTTATGACAGTCAATAAGTAACCTGCGAACCCCCCCCCCCCCTTCTGAGTATTAGTAGGTGTTGAAAAAAAACCTTCGAGGTGAAATTTCCTATAACGAATTTTAAATTAGTAATTTTTTAATTTATATAAATTACCGCGGCCTGACGCGACCCCTCGGAAAAGGCTTCGCGAGCCCCAGGTTGGGAACCATTGCTCTGTCACTTCGATTTGCACGTCTACCGCATCGAAAAATGTCGCTAGCAGTACGACGCGATTATAATGTCCAACACTGAACACAAGACTAGGGCTGTGCGATATCCGAAATTACATATCGACTTTCGATACTTAAAAATATCGAATCGAAGTCGATATATCGAAAATCGAAAAACCGACATCGAAAAATATCGAAAACCGACATCGAACCGACATCGAAAAATCGCGATATTCGATACATCGAACATGCCAAGCGTCGGATGTCGCATATTAGGAAATTATCGTATCGACAGTCGATGTATCGAAATATCGCACAGCCCCACACAAGACTGAACACCTCCTTATGTTGGACACTAACGGTTCTAAGAAAAATGTCCAACATATTAGGGTGTCCAACTGTACATTTAGTACAAAACTCCATCATATGTCCAACATATAGAGGTGTCCAACATGACAGGTTTCACTGTATTTGACCCATTGTTGCAATTCATGAACTCTCATAGCAAGGGCTGGTCTGGTCTGTGTGAGATGACTGGAAACAAGAGAAATAAAAGGGTTAGAGAGAAAAGCTGTACTTGATTCCACGAGGAAAAACCGCGCAATTTGTGCTCTGTCGAGTAGTCACGTCACGGCCATTTTCTAACTTAGAAAGGGGGGCGGTCAACTGACGGAGTGGTCACTCCCACGAATGGACACGAGTGAAACCCTCGCATTTATTTTCCTGTCCAGATTTAATTTTGGGGGTAAAGTCTCCCCCATTTTTTAACCTTTCAACCCATCCATTCGAAAATGAGGGTACTTGTGGGTTAAATTAAGTTTCCTCAGCCCTCCATTTTTAGCAGGGGACTAAAATACACAGTCCTCACCTTTAACCTTATTCCTTTCCGCTTTTTGATCAAATGCACGTCGTAAGGACAACTTAATTTTGAGCAGCAGAGCCCTAAAATTGATGTACCAAACGTGGTTAGAGCTACAGGATGTTACTGGAGTGGAAGCCTTTTTGGGGGGTCGTACAAAATTACTCTAAACTATATATGCGGCGCTAGAATCATTATGGTGTAAGTCACATATGATTTTTTATTAATAAATCAGTTTTTTTTTGTTACAGTAGCAAATACATCTAAAAAAAAGAGACTGCCCTGTAATTCAGTATTGCCAATCTGACATAATATGGATCCAGACATGATTTCCCTTTTTTTCTATGACCTTTCAAACTTGCAGGCGAATTATCCCAACTTGACCTTCTTGGACTTGGGCCACTTTTGTTCTAAGCGCCTCATATCAATAGCAGTAAAATGAGGTGTGTTCATTAGACTAAAGTCTACATGGCAGTAGCTAGTATACGCCTACAGGTGTTAGACGACTGAAAGCTGGATCGATCGTTACAGTCATTGCCTCCGGTTCTGTGGATTCGAATGTCTTGAGACTTGATCCTCCGGATCAGCGAAGAAGAACAGCAGCTTTTGGTGAGTACAATAAGCTACATATTTTATTCACGGGCTTCCGAGTGGTTCATTTGCAGTGGCTTTTCTGGGTCCTGAATGGAGACAACTCTTGCAGGTTTCCGACAAAAGGGCCAAGTCAAGGCAATAGAGTGGAAAAGACGTGAGTGGTCACATTTTTGCCAGGAAGGGAAATGTTGGAATCAATGTTAACTTTTTTCATCTGTTTTTTTTTTTAAATTCAAATTCTTGGTAATGTAGGAGAAAGAAAATGTGCACCTGTTGATCGAAATTATTTTGAGCAGTTATTAACTCCGTCAGTAGCACCCAATCCGTTGCGATAGTTTTTCATTTATTTAATTAACTAGCTGCGGCACCCGGCGTTGCCCGTGAAGAAATGAATGAAGGGAAAACACCTGCCAGTATCCCCGTCAACTGTCTGTCTTTCTGTGTGTCCGGCCACCAATGCCGTCTGTGGTCCTGCTACTCTAACACCTTCAACCTCTCCCGCCTGTATAACGGCAACCGTCATTTGCCTGCCATCTGTAGTCAACCCCCAACACCTGCATCCTCTCCCGACCCGGGGGTGGAGCACAGATGGGAGGCAAATGACGGCTGGCAGGTGGACAGACAGACAGAGAGGCAGACAGACAGACTCACAAACGGCTTTATTTATATATAGATTAAAAATAAGTTTTCCTTTGATATGGTCACATCCATTGGGTCAATTGATAATATATTGCACCAAAAAATTGGACGGTGTTTCACAAACGTGGCTAGAAGTCAAAATGACATTTGATCGATCCTACATTATTGTTTTTAAAAAAATTAGCAAGATGTATGTGCACAGTATGTAAAATGGCGCAGACACCTTCTAATGCAAAACGTAATGCACAACCCGACTTAGGGCCAGTTTCACCGAGCTCGGTATATGATAAAACCAGGTTTCTTTTTAAAAACCCATACAATTTTGTATGGATTTTCAGAGAGAAACCTGGTTTTATCATATACTGAGCGCGGTGAAACTGGCCCTTAACCACTGGAATGGTACGGCACGCAAGTAACATTTACTAGCTCCAGGTATATGCCTTCCGTTTCGTCTCTTCATGCCAGAATAAATTTTAGGAAGAAAGATAAGACCTGGAAGCATAGGACAGTACTTATCATGCGCCAAGTCCCGGAAGTGATTCTGAGAAAGGACGAAAAAAAAAAACACTTTTTCCGGTAGGGCGTATGCTCACAACGCAAGACCTCATTTTCAGAGCCCATTTTCTGGCACAAGGAAGCAGCTTTTGCACCTCGGTGCGGAGCGAATCCTAATCATACTCATATTTTAAAACAGGACTTGGCAGCTTATGCCTTTAGGCGTGTCAGCACTAGTTATATAGTCACATTTTCCTAAATGTATGTAAGTATAAAAGAGGGAAACCTTTTAGGGACCAATCTACAGAGTTCATAGTTCATAGTTGTGCATCAGACAAATACCATGTCCCCTTTATTTACGTTCTGGGTACTCATCCACATTGACACTTGTCACACTGAAAATGTTATGTTGATATGGCTATGCAATCCAGAGGGCAGCACGCACCGACGTTGAGCCCACTGAACACCTAACAAAACATAGGTAGTTGTTTACTTTTTGTTCAAACTGATATGACACTCCATATGGTTATTATCGGAGTGACCAATCAAAACGCGTAATACAGCTAGTCAATTAACTTGTGAGATTTCGAATGATAAATGTAGTTTATGAATTAGCACAATATCTAATAAAATATGATATTATTAATTATCATAATTTGGGGGTGATTTCGAGCTCGGATGTTAGGCAACTTTGTTACCACCATAGGCGATAGAACCTGTCCTCATACATCCACCGGAAGAGCAGGCAGCGTTTGAAAACACCTCCTGACATCCGTCTATTAGCACACTCGTTGAGCAGCTTTCCAAGTAGGCTAGAGCTATATCCGAGAGCAACTAATGCTGTAGAATCACTCTCACCTCTGTCCAAAATGCAATCGACAGCTGACTGCCGGAGTTGCCGGATGAAAGAACGTGATTGGTATCACTTACACCCGTTCGGATGACTACTCCTGGATTGGAGGCTTCCAACCTGCCTCCTAAGGTAGTGACGATCTCACCGGTGCACCAAGCACGTTCTAGTAATAATTTATCACCCTAGTAATAGGGCCACGGACCCTCTTAGGGAAATTGTTCTTATCATCATCACCTTTTTTGCCCTACTCGAGAGCGAGGAAAGCCGCTCACACCCGCCATCTTGGAGACGAGCATACATCATTTACAGTCCTATAAGACATAAAACGATCTGACGTCACACCAGTCGTGTTTCTGAGCATGCGCAGTGTATGCTTGCATACCGATTCGAGGACATGATAGGAGGGAAGAGCCGGGTGGAGGCGGGTTGCACGTGACGTCAGATTTGGTTTATTGCAAAGGAGCCAGAGCAACTATGGTTATCTGGCTATTAGAAGACACACAGGTGGAGACAGAAACGGACAGGAAAGCCCTCATATCCCAAATACCTGTCCGACTTGGGTGGCCCTGCCAGTAGACGAAGCTACCGCCAGCATAGCTCTTGGGGTCATGGGTGAAACGCAAGCTCCACCACCACAAGGTGGAGATACGTTGGGGGGTGACGTCAGGTCATTCTTTGGTTTAACGGACTGTCCCAGGTAGCATATTGATATCTATAGGACAAGCGAAGCAGGTTGGTGTAGTGGATATGGAGTCCGCCTGCTAATCGGGAGGTCCTGGGTTCGAATCCCGGGGCCGGCGACCCTGACCGTGGTTTTCTGTGGTTTTCCACGGTCCTCCCAGGATAATTCCGGGGTCGTTTCCGTAAAAACAGGCCACAGCCGCTTCCTTCCGTCCCTATCCTATCCCAAAAAGCAAATAAATTGAAAGCAAAGAGTTCCACTCATAATAAAATCCCCCCCCCCCCAAAAGAGCCGCCGGCTGATAACGGGGTATGAATTATATTATATTATATTATTATATCTATAGGACAACCCAAGGGGGTACTCACTTCGGTACTCCGGTGTAAACCTGCAGTGGTACTCTTTGGTACTCTTCGCTACTCCTTGAATTTGGTACTCCGGTGTACACTTTACAGTCGAGTGAGTACCCCCTCGGGACATCCCCTGCAAGTCAGACCGGTCAGACTCAACATCCGGGGGACATCCGTGATCATCCAGATTACGTCCCATGGATATCTAATGGATACCAATATGTCACAGTTTTGGGATGTCCATAAGATGCCTGAATCTGATATCTGGGAGACATCCAGGCTGGATGTCTCCCTGATATCGGAACGTAGTCGCCGTTATGTTTAAGTTAGCATTTTTCCTTGCTATATCACGTGGTAAACTCCCATTTAGTCACCATATTGATCCAGAAAGCCCGGATTTTCTGGCTTTACTATAGCATGTAAGCAAGTGCAAGCGACTCAACTAATACGTAGTGTTTCTACCGAGGCCTTATAACCTGGCAGAGATTCTCGCAGGAAAATGATGTGCGTTTAATGAGAGCTCCCGAAGTTGAGCTCATTTCCTGGAAGCCAGCTGAAAGGGAAACAAGAGCAGAAGCATCCCCCAAAGAGCTGTTACACCTCGCCTTGCACACGGCTATTCATTCGATCCAGAGGCATTTCTTGCCTCCCAGACACTGCCTTATATCACTTTTACGAGCCAGACGGTACTCAGATTATGCCTACTTGCTTGGTGTATCTGGAACCAAGGACATACCATAAGCAAATCAGGACCTTTTCCGGGCCGCCGATAGGACGTGTTATTGGATCCAGGGAAAAGGATCCGTCAAAATTAGCGCCATCAGACGGGTTGTGGGTGGACGTGCGTCATTCCCGGGAGGGTTCTATATCCGGTTTCAGTGGGCCTAATGTGCCTGTGCCTTGCAGTGGTAATTGAGTTGGCTGAAACTGCGCATCTGGGGTCCCGTATTTTGTGTACTGAAGTCTACGGATTAGGTAATGGTGCTCAGGTGAAATCGCGTATTTTGAACAATACTTCCGGGAACTGTGACAATTAGTGAGATATGAAAAAGTGAAACTCGGTGTGTCCTACCGGCACACTGGTATTGCGAAACCAGCATTCAAAATTCGGAATTTTGCAATTTTATTAGGAACCATTTATTTTATTATTTATTTATTTATTTTGAATACCCCGTGATAGGGCCCGATGCCCTCTTAGGGGGGAAGGGGAGGTTCCCAAGGGAGGGCGCTGTGCGATAGTCATTTCAGACATTCTTTAAACACCATGCCTTTTCTCCTGGCCCTGGGCAGAGTAGGGAGTGCAATTCTGCCCCGGCATGTCGGGTGAAAAGCGGAAAAAAGACCCGGCCAAGCAGAGGTGACGGGGACGGGATTTGAACCCCGCCCTCCCGCTTGGCTGGCCAGTGGTGTAACCACTAGACCACCATGCTTCCCTATCCTCCTGTCGCCCCGCGTATAGCCCTCTAGCCATTGGGTTTTAAAATTATTGTAAATTTAAAAAAAAATTAAAAAATGTACAAAATTTAAAAAATTTTAAACAAATTCTGGGCTTTAGGAGGCTATATTAGGAACAATTTCAACTACCGGCATCTATAATATTAAAATCCTTCGTTACACGACCAAGGCCTTTTGTTGGCCCCAGTAGCATCATCATATTGTTGTTATCGCGACGCTCCCCATTGGTCTCCGTTCCACCCATGCGCAATGGGGTAGCGGCAGCGCCTCTGGTGGGTGGGAGGGGAACTATCCATTCGTTCTCTGTCGGCCGAAGGGTTCACTTCGCTCTCTCCCCACCCCAACACCCACTGGCCAAGTCCGAAGCGATTAACAATATGGCCTTCACCACCACAGGCCGCAGGCCTAGAAACTAGCGAGCGAAGCGATGGTTTTTCTCATATTAATTTTTTAAAGCTACTGCGTTGATTCTAGCGAGAATTGCCCCATCCAATTAAAGATCAATTGGGGGCCATCAGATCGCGTTTATTATTACAAATTGTATCAAGCAAATTATAGAGCAAAATATGCGTGGTTGATTTAGGTGATTAGTAATTCTAATCTACACTTGAGTGAGCGCCAATAGCCTCCCGTCCCCTGTACAGTGCATTGATTTCCTGAGAGCAGATAACCGAGTGCTGGATAGGGTGCGACTATTCGAGGTTGGGCCAGACAAAGCGATACGATAGCCCTCAATCTGATTGGCATCAGCCCCGAATACTGTGGCCTGCGGCTGCCAACCAGATTCCGTATAATCCGGGAAGAGATGTATATATACGTGGCGTCTACACTGTTCCCAGTTTGAGGGAACCGCGAGAGGAACAACCCAGGCCCAAGCAAGGTTAAATCATGCAGGCCCCCCAAAAGGCCTTAATGCCTCAACCCTTTCAAAGTCACGTGCCCGGAATAATTGGCTTTTCAAGAGCACTCCGGGTGCTGATGGTCACCTTCAGTTCCTATCCTCCATTAAGAGAGCTTATATGGACAGGGATTTTCAAGGGTGTTATTGCACTCAGAATGTACCAGTCTGTGCGCGAACACCGGCGAACACTGTTCGTTTTCCATAAAGCTGCAGTATTGGTCCCAAAGGCTGCAGAAATTTGGCTTTCGCGTCACGAAATGCGATTTCGATCGGTGGCCAAACTCTAAATCTTGTCAAGCTTAGCCTCTCGCCAAGGAGATAATGAGTGCCAAGCGCAGTTGGTGGCTGCCAAGATCATCTTTGTATTGTCGAGTGCAACATTGCGATTGGATCAAGACATGATGAGAAGCAAGCAAGAAACTCTGGGGGTCTGCATTGCAGAGATATCCTGACGGATGGTGCAATGCGCGTCGACCATGCCAGATGGGTTGCCTATCTGGCAGGAAAGAGTAGGACCGGAATTGGTGGTATCACGCGATATCCGGAGGGTCAAGGTTAAGGGTGAAAATCCATTTCGGCACCTGACGATGCTGTTGGATGCAGTGCAGTGCGCACCGTGTTATTCGATGTATGATGTGCTGAAAGTGTTCATGAACGGTCTGGTTGTAAAGGAAAAAAATCGGTACAATTCCCTGATGGTTTTCCCGGAGATTTTACGATATTGACTCATTTATAGCGAAAGACGCTCGTTTTCACGGCGGAGCTTGATAACTCTGGCGGAGTAATGGCAGCCATTGGGTGTTTAATTAAACGCAAGGGCGGTTTCAGTTGTAAACAATACGCAAATGCAGGCCCTTAACTACATCATAATTTTTGGGCCGTTGGCAGAGCAGTTTATATGACTAGGAGGTTGCTGGGGGCGATAAAAAAAATCCAATATCATCGAGGCAGGTCTCATCCTTTCTCCATTATCCGAAAACATCTGGTGGAGGCTATGGTCTGAATCGGGATTTGCCAGTTTTTTTTTTTGTGGTTATACTTACTAACTGCAGATATTTTCATATCGGGCCAAGAAATGAGTTTAATTAGTCTGAGAAAAGACCAAGGGGTTAACCACTCGACTGTAAACCAAAATTCAAGGAGTACCTAAGGAGTATCTGGGAGTACCTATAAGAAGTATCTGGGAGTACTACTGCAGGTGTACTGTCGGGTTCAAATACATTTGGCCACTTTATCCTGGTTTTGAAGCAACCCTTCGTACAGACCCCACGTTAAGGAGGTGTGTGTGTGTGTGAAGGGTTGCTTCAAGACCAGGATAAAAGTGGCCAAAAGTATTTGAACCCAATAGTACACCGGAGTACCGAAGTGGTTAACCACTTGGAAAAGACATTGAATTCATTTTGGCAATTCTGGTAGCCCTTTTGATTCTGGCCCCTTTTCTGCTGCCTATTAGTAGAAGCAGTCCACCGTATATATGAAGGGCCCTTTACATGCGGCCAGTTGAACACGAGCAGGACACGCCATGTGCTGTGTAGCCCTATTTATATTCCCTCATATAGCCTGCACACACGAAATTTTCATTTTGGAGTTTTCCAATAATGGATATGGATCAAAACATGCGATTTGGCATCGATGTGAAACATTGGGAGACCTCGTTAAATTTTTGGCGTCACCTAATCTGAATGGTCCCACACATGTAATACTATCCTCAGGTGAGGCACCTTGATTATCTGGACACCACATGCACACGTGCCGCAAGAATGATCAATACAACGTGCTCGAAAAGCAGCCTGAAGAGTGGTGCGCACAGCGTCATATATTTTGCAAGTTCCCCTTATTTCTGACCGGATTATCGGACTCGCAGGACTGACGCGAAATAATTTACATGTAATTTGGTTTGCGTATACTAATTCCTGCGAGCATTAACGGGTAGCCCCTGGTAACACTCCTTTTGGCGGATGCTACAATCACACACTATGCACCATGTGGCGTCAAACAGTAGTGTCGTTTTGTGTTTTTTAAATGGCGGAATAAGGTACGTTCACACGGCATTGTTTGATTCGTGTGAGAAAAATGGATCGTCGCTGCCAACTTTTCCGATAATTGTTTTTTTTTTTTTTTTTGGTAATTAATTTGGAAGTTTTGTAGATGGGAGAACGTTCTGAGACGTCATTAGTTCAGAAGTTGTAATTTTTGCTGGCAGAGAAATCTTGAGATTTTGCGCCGAGCCGACAATCCAGGGCAGTGGGCTAATTAGACGGGATTAATACGGAATGAGAAATTCGTAACACCCTTTGTTCTCTGAACTCGTTTTGGTCGTGGAATCCATTTGCATGCTGTGAATATACAATAATGGAAATAAGCTATTGTAAAACGTAACTTGCTATTGTATGCTACAGAACGAGGAAAGACGTAGCGGTGTTTTCATTGACTGCTAAGAAACACCTATTACAGTAATATATAGCCGAAAAAATGTGTAAATGACTTTCACTCGAAAGTCTATTTTGTGATGGAACGACCACCAGATAAGTATATAAACATACCGTAATAAAAATGCATTATGCTCGTTAGTCGTGACCGTGAATATGAGTAAATAGCACGCAGGCAATTTCTTGTACAACTTCTAAAAGAGTGCGTTGCACTTTGGAATAATAACTCCCAACAAAATGGCCATCAAATCCTCAAATTGCCGCAATTAATTAGAAACGTAGTATTTGGCGGCTTCTGATAAAATAATAATTTGAAAGGACTGCATTATCATGTCGCCTATACGTCACACGTGCCCTGAATGAAACACCGACTGTTTATCATCTTTTCATCTTATAGTGAAATGTGCAGAGGGACTATATTATACTCCGCTGGTTAAGAATGGCCATAAATATAAGGGAAGTGAACAGGTTCACAATAATATATTGATCGTTCCAAACCAAGACCTGCTTTACATGATGGCAAAATGTGGAGATAGCGAGGAGAAACGAAGGAAGGAAGCGGGTGGCTTCCCGAAGAGGCCTTTTAATGCTTTCCAGAGACATCTTCAAGTTCCCCCCCCCCCCTCTTCAAATTTATTAGCCGAATCTGGGTCTCCGTTGGAGAGGAATAGAGACTATATGGGCCGAGATTCTTTTTTTTGTTTGAAAATTAAATTGTTCTAACGTCAATTGGGGTGAGATTGTGCCATCGCATTTTTTGGACACCAGTGAGCCCTACCACGAATTATTACTCACCATTGCCAACCGTCCATCCCTCAATGTAGTTTTATTTATTTATTTATTTTACCCCGTGATAAACCTACTTTCTCTGTAGGGGGGTGGGATACCACCATTTAGCTTTTTCGCTATTTCTCGAACTTTTTTCTCTCACCGGTGCAGGGGACAGGATAGGGAAAGTGAGGGGGGGATACGGGTGCAGATGCATTGTCATCACGTTGGGGGTCGTGTGCAGTCCCCCAGGGGCTTAAGACACCCCCGTAGGGGCGGGGTCAGAAATTCCCCACCGACCCCGCACCTCCTCAAGGACAGGACAAGGATAGGAAAGGAAGGAAGCGGCTGTGGCCTAATATTTAGGAAACAACTCCGGAATTCTCCTGGGGGTAACCGTGGGAAACCACAGAAAGCGGTTAGAGTTGCCGGCACCGGGGATCGAACCCAGGACCTCCCGATTAGCAGCCGGATACTATATCCCCTCCGCTTCCGCTGCTTCGGTCCCTCAATGTAGTAAAACATGCTTATTGCCAGTAGGGCGCACTGTTGTCCAAAAATGCGCTGGCACAATCTCACCCCAATATGTAGAACTTTTCCATCAAGGACGCAATTACGACCAAAATCCGAATTTCAGGCGCTGACCCTGCATGACACCAGGGTAGACGCATATCATATGTACTGTTGACGTCCTAAAATGATATGCAAAATTAGAGAAAGCAGGAGGTGCATGATGAATGGAGGTGAGACAGGTGAGGCAGAGCAGATTCGCGGAAAAGAGTGGGGGCGGGCAGAATCCAGAGGAGCTGAGGATATATTGATCTCGGGATAGTAACAGCCAGTCTAACGTAGAAAGCGTCGGTGGGAGGGGGGGTAGGGAGGAAGGTATATGTCGAGGGGGAAAGGGGGTGGCTGGGTAACCCCCACGTACTGTGACCTAATTTTGGGCAGAGGGGAGGTCGGGTCCATGGCCGCTGTGGCAGCAGTATAGAGGGAGGTGCAGGTCCCTCACCCCCTCCCCAGAATGGAAGCGGTTTTTCTTGTGTCCTGGGGTTCGCTTTGGCAGATATGCTGTTCAAACCGGGTGTAAATGCGAGCCTAACTCGCTACCTGGTTCGATCAATATGCCTGAGAAAGAGAGAGTGGCAATTGGAGGCTTGGGGGGGGGGGGNTAATGGTATCGCTGACCTCTCCTGGTACCTTCCTGAAAAAATTGGCTTAATTTCGTCCGCTTAAAACCGCAACTTTTCTTGCAAAACGGAGGAGGTAACGAACCATGGGGCATTTGACTCCGTTGTCAAGTATTTGAACTAAATGAAAATTGCGCGCGACAAACTGTGGTGGCCGTATAACGTGAACGTTATTCTGAGAACAAGACATGTTCAGCTAAGTAAACCCTATTTTTCACCCTCACTGTTCATACATAGTAAATGACTTGCGCAAGAAATTAAGTGCTCGTAATTATTTTTTTTGTCAAAAAAAAGGTCACACCCTCTTTTAGAGCAAAAGTACAGCCTTTAGCCAACGTGTGAGGAAATGCAAACTTGAAAATGGGTCATGTGAACACTGCTTGCGTTATTGTTCTACTTTATTGACACTCTAGTCACGACGGCTAATGCTCTTGTGGACAACTAAATCGGAGATAAAAAGGTACCTTGCACCGGCCCGAGCCTAGTACTATACATTAAATATAGGTGCATATATAGTGAGTTTACCAACTAGTTGCCTACAGGCAACACCCAGAAACATACATTGATGAATCATGAATCCTTTTCAACTTGATGCACTTATTATGTATGAACATTTGGCGCATTGTTGCAGGCACACGCACACTGTAAGTCCTATTTACTGGCATTACGACCCATAATGACCCTGGTAATAAATCCGGTCCAATTAATTAGACTGCCACGCAAAAGAACAACAAGCCTGGCCTGATTTGAGTGTCTAATTTCGCCATGTCCCTGCCAGCGAAACAGGTGATTCATGGGTAGTTAGTATCTACGGTAAACCCCTCCAGAGCAGCCTGCTGCACCCACACTCATGTCATGCAGTATGGTGCACGAGGCTCGTATGGTAACACTTATTTGACTTGGTAAATAATGTAATCTGTGATGTGTAGTCCTTGTGGTTTGGACAAAAACGGAGGTGGTTCCTTCTAATTTTTTTCCTCCTTATTCTTTCCTTTGGAAGACACCATGCGTGACTTTTACGCTTCTCAGCCTTGAGGAACAAGATATAATTAGGGGAATTCGGGGAGAAAAAATGTCGGGAGTGGCGAAGGAGATTGCAAAGAATGATGGTCAGACAATGGCACGAGTTTCACCTTTGTCTTTTTTCTTCATTGTGAGTACCAAGTTACACCCCAGGAAAGTGGTCGCAGTTCGACAAGTTTGTTGATGGAACGCCACATGTTCGATGACAGCGATTTAGTAGATGTGTCCAGGACGGCTAATTCGGACAAAAGTTCATTTGTCCCCCATCCCACTAGATTGAACCGAGCTAATTTTGCCATTTGGAAACTGCCATCTATCGACAGCGTCCTGTAAAAAAAAAAATGTTCCAGAGGAGAATCTCTGAACCCCCTATGATTTCAAACACACCACAGCTATAGCACCGATTTAATTAAAGGCAACAAAGCTCGTTTTACAGGAGTTTTTGAGTGCATTATGAAGCTTAACACAATTAGCGAGAAGCTATTTCATTTTTTATCTGCAATTTTCTCACTGGAAGTGCGTTGCTATTCAGAAAGAGATCCGAGTTGGAATGTAGCGCAGACTGTTTGCGGCATTATTGGATTTCTTTTGACAACGCCGAGCTGAAAAGCAATGGAGAGCCTATGTGACTGTTGGTGAAAAGCCTGGTCCAGAGACCTGACTTTTTACCTAATACTTTTTAGCTGTGCGTTAGAGAAGCCCACCGGGTGTGATACCCCCTGCTGTTCATTAGTCATGGCGAACACATGTGCAGGCACGTAGATATGAAGGCAGCGTGAGCCATAATGCGACATGAAAATGGCGAGCTGCATGGGCTGTGCGGTACCTTTTCGGAGCTTCACAGCTGCGGGATGATTGGTCGTTTTGCATGGTTTGCAGCCCTGAAACGAGTTGCACTATGCCACTGAAAATGGAACCCTGGCCTGTTAGTTGATATTTTTTTTTTTCGCACGGCCCCTACAGGAAGCCCTTGGCTTCCTCTTCATTGTTGGTGGGCAACACCGAACAAACACCCAGGGTTATGCCTTGTTATTAATTGTTGCTTATTTTTTGTCAGCAGTTTCACTGAGTTGGATGCTTCCCGCCTTAAGTGGATAATTGTTTGAATTGTTAAAATTGCTCTCTAGTTTTGTCAAGCCTGACAGCTCAAAGCATATATCTAAACTTCTCGGATAATGTTATAGCGAACTAATTGCAGTTTAAATCCTGGTTTTATTAAATGCAATTTTTTTTTAAAAATCCCGTTGTGCATAGGAATATGCAAGATAATTGGAGATTTCCCGTAATTTTGCATTCATACACCTGGGCCTAAATTGTCGATAGGGCAATTAAACGGCCGTTAGCACTTAACGGTCATTAAAGAGTTGGGAAAACTGCTAATTTATTTTACAAAGCTACAACGGGATTTAAAGTCGGATAGACCAGATCAAATCTTTGAGAAGCGCCTCCGGCTATAAATATTAATATAGGCCTTTAAGATATTTAATAATAAGGTCTTTCATGGTATTGTCCAGTACAGATCTGTTATAAGCTAAGTGATCCTAAATTTTTAAAATGTCGTGAGAGAATGAACTGCTCTCATTAATAATGGACCAGTAACAACTGGCGCGCCTAATTAATTAGAGTGAATTAATAAATGAAAACCATGAGTGAATAAGCTCACATTACTCTTACAAAAGAGCGTGGGTTTACAGTCAAGTCAGTCAACTAGTGTCTTAATGCGCAGTACAGTAGGGCCTACACGAATAAGACTATAGAGGTTACCTGGAAACATATTGACCAAAGTTCTATCGACCACAAGGTAAGAGTGGCTGGGTGGAATAGAGGATTTTGTCATGGGAATGCCCACTAGTAAGTCGTGTTTGCTCATCATCCATGCTCTCTATTCGCGTTTCTACTTTCAACTAGCATGCGAGCCAAGTTGGTGTTTTCATACCGGGTTGAACACAAATATTGCTTTGCAGTTTAGCAAGCTTGGAGTAAAATCCAACATGTTATATCTCCCAAAGTTGTGTTGAAATGAATGTGGCTTACAGCAAGTAGCTGCGTAGATGTATATGCCAAAGTACTGTCTAATATTTCTTTAGGAACAAAATTTGAAGCCGGATTTTAGTTCCATGTTTGAAGAGTGCCCTGTGATAAAATTAGATTGCTCCTACAGACTGATTGGATTTTCCTAGCACAATAGTGAATAAAAGCTGTGCTTTGATACAGCTTTGTCGAAAGAATAAGTTTACTGGAAGTCACCTATTTCTGGTTTATGGAAAGTAATGCTGAACCTACACCAGCAATAACAATAGTTTCACAACAGAAGAGAGGATGAGCTGGCTATAGGGTTGCACTGTAAGTAATTGTGAAGTGGAGCCTAACCAATACCAGACTCTGCTTTCCGCTGGCTCGTGAGTCTAGACTGCTGTATTGTTCTAGAAAATCTCGTTCGTGAGAGTAGACCCTTTGTGCACTATTCGGAAAACTCATTGGTTAGATAACTGGTCAAGATGAACGACAATGTGAAAGTTCATTTTCATTTGTCAAGTGTAGAGTAGCCTAGAGACGTATACATCAGATAAGAACCTGCAATTGCCACCGGAATCTTATATCTCTGAGCTCAACTCGGTTGATTGATAACATTAATTAAAGCGCCTAATAGGATTTTCTGACTTGAGCAACATCTAAAAGATACTGTAGGTTTACTCAAGATTAGTGATATTGATATGCCCATCGGTAGCTTCTGCAGTTTACTGTTAGTTTTCAGACCTGCACCACACAAATCCCACGTTTGGTTTAATTTTATAGATTAGCAATAATATTGGATTGGTGGGAACATTGCATATTTGCATATGCAATGCAGCATTGTTTTGCAGTGGATGTGGTATGCCTATAATCTATACGCAAGGAGCAAAATTGGATATCATGCTGGTTGAAGAAGGAATGTGCAGTTCAAACATGCGTGGGAGAATCATACGGCTGCACGTATTTCATATATATATATACACTGGTTTAATTCGACCGTTTCGTATATATACGAAACGGTCGAATTAAACCAGTAATGTGTGACTTATTTTCCACATTATTTAACAAATGTGATGTAGGTTACGATCTGCTTTTATATAAGCTTCTTCTAACCGATGCGGAAGAAAAGGGTACGCCGGTTCCCACAAATAACTTTTGATCTAAATGTTGATTTATGCAGCAGACTTCTTTGACAGAGCTCTTCAATAATTTATTTCCCAGCGCTCCATTTTGTACATCGTCAGGAAATTTTCCTGGCTCTCATGAGGAGATGGGGTCATGTATTTTACATTAGAGATGGCTAAACAAATAGTGAAATTACTCTTTGAAGAGGATTACGAATCAGATCGTGACCTTTGCAAGGCTAAATCGCTCACAAGGCAGAAAATAAAAGAGCCATTTGAAGGATATTGGTCCACTTCAGGGACACACCATGTGCGCTGCACTTTTTCAATTAACTTTTGGTCACGGCATAAACCTGATTTGACGGCCCTATCAGTCCCAGCCAAAATCAGATTTGGCTGGTTCCTGTAATCAAAACCGATTGAACGAAATGGCCTCTATTCTTTAACATCCTGCTCTCCGTCAGCAGCGAAAATAAACAGTAAAGAATGGAAGAAAGAGCCAGGCGACAACTGCGAGGAAAAGCCCAGGGCTTTGTGAGTAAATGGAGTGAACGTCAAAGGCAAATGAGCGAGGTAAGAGTTTTTCTCTGAAAGGTTATGGAGGAAAAAAAATAGGAGTCGAACGAACCAATGCACCAAAGCAGAGCTAGAGAGAGTGCAATCTAAGGGTCCACGCTTTTGCCTGCCATGATTGTGCATTCTTCCTAACCGCAAATCCCATTCCCACAAGATGGCTGTAAGAATTCCGACTGCGTCCTTCCTCCTACCTCGCAGACAACAAAGGAAGCTGGCCCTTTTTCTCACTCTATCTCCATTCAACTCCTCCTGCTCGGTGCCAACGTGCCGATTCACTCAGCACATTTTCAGATTCGATTCCATTTCGAGTAGGAGGCCATATATACGTGAGATCAGTACCTGGCGCCAAGTCCCAACAAGTTTACACAGGACTGCATCAAGTGGCGACACATTGCCCGTTGGGGAGAGGGGGGTGTATCAACGGTCGAAAAGGAAGTTTTCCAGCCGAGCTCGATACGCAAGTGACGGTTGGAAATCGGCTAAGTGCAGGGTTTGATTAGATTGTGTTTGTGGGAAATCTCCTGGAAATCAATGGAGGAAGTTGGGCAACATTCAGTCCCTGAGAGTCATTTCATTCATTTTTATGAGTGCCCGTTGGCGGAATAAATTGGAAGTGCGCTTTATGGCCAGGGGGTAGAAAGTGCAAATATATCACTTGGGTGCACTTACTAGTTACATGCTAGCATGTATAAATCAAGTAGTGGATCCAGTTCTGATATCCTCTGTGGTTTCAGCACTCCAGGCTAGGACTAATCTAGAGTATGCTGTACCCACGCTGTACTTGCATAGCAAAGGTGGGTGTGCGAGATGAAATGCGAAACGGGCCATTATTCAAGTTTGCTGCGGGTTTCCACAGCCTCATAAGCAGATTAATCTGCGCCACTGCACGTCATATGTAAGCACGCACGCACAAAACATGGCGCCCACTTCTCTCCACTCCCATCATTAGCCTGAAATAATACTCCATTATTATTATTATTATTATTATTATTATTATTATTATTATTATTATTATTATTATTATTATTATTATTATTATTGGCGGCGGCGTCTTGGGATGACCTCTGGCGATACGAATCGAACTACATGGTATCTGACAAGACCTGGAGTAATCACCTGCTATAAAAACTGGATTGTGCCGATTTCCTGCATTGACACCTGACAATTAGGTGAGGTTGGGTTAGAGGAAGCCTGTTCCCACGGTGACAGTTCCGGGTCTCTCTGGTGGGTGGCACGTGCGGAGGAGGAGACGGAAAAAAGGCTGCAAATAAAAAAAAAGGGCCTGAGACGATTTCCAGTCCTGGATAAAATTCGCTGCCAAAAAGGCCCACAATTCTCCTCCGCCTGCAAAACTCCCCGATATAAATGATTGCTTTGGGGGAGCCTAGGAAACTTTTGTCATTTCCCGCATTTGCAGGCAGGCATCCTCAGCCCGTGCCCTCCTTACTGATACACTTTGACTGAATCAACATCCTAGTGCCAATATTTCGTAATGGGGGTGCCAAACCTAAGGGTTTGCTTCATTTCCGGGTCTGGCTGCTGCTCTTGCCTTATCCCCTGCACTTATGTAGTGTATAAGCTGGAAATGGCCAACGTAGAAAGTCTGCTCCTTTGCTCCCTTGTAAGAGGTAGATGTGACAACAATTCAAATCGTCTCCTTAATTGATTGCTTCTATAGTCCTATTAGAGTATCACCACCGTCTCTTAACGATTTAATTATCCTAGCCATCTAGTGTCTGGCAGGGAATGTCAAGGGAGGACGGATTCGATTTTCTTGCAGCCACAGAATGGTAATGGGCGTCTACGCCGTTGGGTAAGTTCGCAAAAACAAAGCTGGAAAGGTAGGACGACGAACAACGTAGGAGTTTCTCAGCGCAGACATTAGATAGGACAAGCAGGAAAAGCATGGTAACAAGTTGTCAGTAGAAAAATTTGTTTCCATCCAGGGGCTGTTTACGTTGGATTTGTCTGAAGAATTGTCATTTTGCTTTCATTTTTTTCCGCTCTATGCCTGGAGTGTCTGAAGTACAGAATGATCAGATTGGTCACATAAAATGATTGTGTGATATAATTGTAGGTTAGCCCATTGTTACAGTAAGCCCATCACAATTGAAGTGTTTCTACAACTTTTGGACTCAATTAGCTACATTTTTTTAAAGAAATGCCATGCGCCAAATCCTCATATCGCTAAATTGCATGACTCTGATCCTTCAGCATTTCAGGTCAACATATGTTTCCACACTGTATATGCTGGCAGCACATGATGGAGAGGCTCAGCAAGTGAAAAATGACTCCCAGCACTTGACTGGATTAGCATCCAGTCACAAGTGAACTTTTGTCCGACCCACCCACTTGCTCTCAACCACAGTGCACTCTGCAGATCTCTCAGAAGACATGAGAAAGGCCAGGAAAACTTAACATAAATGTTGCGAATTGCAGACCCCCATGTTGCGGTCGACAAACTTCCGCAGTTCAAGAGTCTCTTAAGATTCTGGGATGGTTATTTATACATGTTACAGGCAACAGCATCAGTAACGGTGCGGTAGAGTATATAGGGGGCCATGCAGTATAGAAAAGGTGCACAACCGTTACCTTGGGACGGACCTTTTTTTTTCTTGAAGCAAGCGCAGTTGTATTGGCCGGGGGGAATATGAGTCCCTCAGAACGGTTTCTTCCTACCTGTCAGTTGGAGGTCCTATTTTCGCCAAGGTTAGGGTTGGTGTGTTATTTTCTACCTGGTGACGAGACCAGGTAATCTGGGTAGAAGGATACCGGTTGCATATTGTTTCATGGTGTGGGAAAATCCTGAATTGAATTCGTCGTGGCATTGTACACAATCAGTGCACTTACTCCCTAATAATACATTACAAACGACTATTTATTGCACTGTAATGTAGGACCACCCTCTTATATGAAAAGACGAGAAAAAAAAACGTCACGGAATCACCGAACTTCACGGGGTTACTCGCCTTTTAATGCATGAACCTCGAGCTATACGCATCCACACGATACTTCACGAAATAATTACAGGAATACTCGCCGACTGCGTTTGTACCTATCTCTCATTCGCCATCTAACCCTCTCAGAAACATGGAGGCGCGGAGAGATAGAAAAATAGCAGGGTCCATGAGAGGCGAAAGACACGAACGGTAGGTTGGAGTGTGTCCAAAAGGGCAGTGTACAGGGTTGGTGACCCCTTGGACCCCCAACTGGATCCTGCTGGGACTGGATAAGCGGTGGTTTTAGATGGGGGGGGGGNGGGGGGGGGGGCATGGGTGGAATGATGGGTGGGGACGAGTCTTCACCCATACCAAGATGCGTGATGGAATAGCATCGGCATGGGTGGAAGACTGGAAGAGGATATCCTTCCTCTATTTTTTGTCAGTACGGGATGTCGAGTTCATTCTGAACCGGCAGAGCGGAAGGTGTCATGGCCGCTGCCACTCTTTAAGTTTGCCCTTTCGGCGCACGTGACTAATTGCGGCCATTTAAAGCATTTGAAAAACATGTTCGGCACATCCAAATATATCGGAGGGGAAGAGGGGTGTTTTTAATCATCAGTCAACTAATTGGGAACGGGTTATGCCCCCAGGTGACAATGGTCGAACCGTGTTTGGTGATCATCCCCAGTACCGGTTTCTAGTTAAGGATTTTTCTGTATATGAAGCCGCCGCATTTAGGCCGTCATCCCCATGATGTGGGTTGACATGTCATTATAGCTGTGGGAGAAAGAGGAAAAAAATGTAGAATGGGTGTGGTTGCCGTGCAAGGTGGCCAACTAGGTAAACCCACATCCAATTTCCACCTGATGCAAGGTGAAGCCGAGAAGTGTTCCCATTTACCCTAAATATTCAAGCTGGAATATTACAATGGTACTTCAACATGTTATCAAATCACAGCCTTTATTACTATATATAATGGGAGGCTTACGTTATGTCACGGACGTTGGATTTGCAAAGGAAATTGTTGAAAAGTGGGTGGAGAAGGATGTACCGCAGTAACCCAGTGCATTACATGCAGCTTGCCATTATATTTCGGCTCTCCCCTGGCGCCGATTATACCGCATTTCGGTGATTACAAGGCGCTTCATCAGTTTGGAAATGGCGTTCAACCGCGTTTGAATAACCTATCGGAAGTGCCAGAAGGTACAAAAAAAAACAGCCATGTTGAAAATAGTGCAGGAACACCCTACCGTTTCACTTTTTCCCAATTTCCCACGCGTGTATGCCATTACGCAATACTGCTTTAAAAAAAATCGACACCTGCTGTTATTCGGTAAACTGGACACGTAACGGTACAAAAGTGTGTGTCCGCATGGATGCTGTTCCTTTGCGGAAGGCATAAAGCTCATCAAGCGTGTTTTGGGTCGTGCCGCATTTGACACAACGTTTCAAATGACCGCCACAACCCAGCCCGTTATTTGTACATTCGGTACGCCAAGTCGTGTCCCGCTGCTAATGACTCTAATAGCATTGCGGAGGTAATGGCTTTTTCCAAGTGGTCGCATTTGCACATATGTTGTTCCTGGTAACCAAAACGCGGGAGGTGTTGGCGGCACACTATAGCAGGAGTCCCTCGTACAAGTGGCGCCATTTCCCCCTTGCCTTGTGATATAGAAGTTTCTCTCATGATGAAACCACCTGCTTTTCCCAATTGAATCCTCGCACTCCGGAAAGTGGAATCGACATTCAGAAAGGAAATTTCGGACGCCTTCTCCGTACCACCACTAGCCTCACCAGTTCTTTCTTCCGCTCAGTTCACCAGAGGAAAAAAAAAAAAAAAACGTTTCTCGGATTTATTGTAAGGCCTGGCTTTATGCGAGCCGTTTAGTTCCCTTGTGCAGAGAGGAAATGTCGATCGATCCACGAGTTGTGTGAGAAGAGGTGGTAGGGTGGGAGGGGATTAAATAGAGAAAAGAGAGATAGAGAATAAAAAATGGCGGAATGATTGTAATGAAAATCGTGCAGCTTCTCGTGTGAATGAATCTTTCATGTGGATGAAGGACTGGACTAATAGCGCGACCGATTACGCGGGGAAATGGGCAAACATTTGGGACGCTTTACTTTTTAATTCTACCCTGTTGTGACGTACGGACGTAAATTTTACATGCGGTGGGAAAAGCTATGTGAAAATTCTAGGAAAGTGCAAGCTTGACCCATGTATTGTTGAATGTCACTGGATCAAAGGCAGTGTTCTTAGAATGGCAATAGGCCTAGAATTCTGGGAAATGTTTAAACGAATAGGGTCTAGATTGCAGTTATAGCATTCTGAACTCTGTTATTAGGCTGGCGATAATGACAACTTAATCATTAATTTCCTGCCTCGTGTTTGGTAGAAATTCCGATCATTTCTCTCGCCTCTTGGACAGCCAATCAGCGTGCGAGTCCCCAGAACCAATTTCACGGAATAGAATGATGGCATCAGTTCTCATAATATGTCAACTCTACTCGAATTCCCTCTATATATTTTCGGAGACAGGAGGAGCCCATACAACCACGATTCCAAGAATCTCTGCAATTTCCCCTGCAGTTGTGTGCGCTTCAATAGTCTTGGTAAAAGTCGACTCTATTATTGTTTCTGGAAAGAGGATTCGGTTATTTTGTGGAAGCTCTAGCCAGAGAACAGCAAGGTCCATAATTGGAACTTGTTGCCGAGTGTTACTATAGCAACCAAGCTGATCAAAGCTGCTGTAATAACTGCAAAGCCCTACCAAAAGCCGATTGGGAGTATTCTCAATACGGTAAAGTAACTACTTTATCTGGAACACAAAGGACTGTATAGTACACATCATTATCCGATAGAACCTATATGGACTGTACCCTAGCAACAACTGGGTATTGCATCTCGTGTGAGAGCATCAGGTCAAAAATGAAACACGAGCTGCCAAGTGGGCTCTCTATTCTCGCTGAACCTTAGTAAAACAGGCGTATGTCTGCACCGTAGACAAAGCTGGGAATCTGGAGACAAGAAGTCTACTCTTGGCAGATGATATTACCTTCCAAGTAACTCTGTAAGCCTTCCCTCCCAACTCCCTTGACACTGTTATCTTCTTGCTGGAGGAAGCAACCGCCGAGGTGGAAGCAAAAGGAGCTCAAGAGTATAGGTTATATGCACTCCTGTCACGTCGTGCAGCATCTTGCATCGTTGCCGGGAATTAAGTCTTTCGTGACTTCACTGCCATGTGCGGCTCGCCAGATAGAGAAACGACCCACTGTGTATCAACCTAATGGCCTAGATATGCATAGGTTGTCGGTTGCAAAGTTTGCACCCTCAGGCTTGCATCGGAACCTCAACTTTGACGTGACGCCAAAACTTGATTGAAGTTTGGAACCAAAGTAAGGTGATGCTTCCCACTATCAGTGTTCGATGTCGAAATGCTGCCAGTGAAGGGATAATATAATAACGAGGTAATAAACATTGAATTTAACTCCGACTAATTTGTAATTCCCGTTAACAATAATTTATAGAGCAATCATTACTCTGTCGATGTCATAGTGGCAAATAATACCCCGATAAAATCACTAATAACTATGACATAACTGTATGAACAATCAAAGCTAGATTAGCAGTAATATTGTTATAGAATTGATATGCTTCACATACTGCCGCGTTGATTCACTCTTGCATTTCAGTAATAAGCTCAGGGCGGAACAAATACAATTTGAGAAGTACAAATGATATTCAAATCAAGCCGTTATCAGATATGTGCTTGCCTATACTACCGGTTGACTCCCAATGGCCTGCACACATCCCATGAATGTTATGTGTTGAGGTGGGTGTGAGGTGCACCTGTGAAAAGGTTTAGTGGGTCATGTCGGGCCGGCCAAGGCTCGGTGCGCCCCGGAGCCTGGAATCCGCTTGGCCCCGGGGGTAACTCAACTTGCCCAAATCGCTTCCTGCTTCTTCTCCTACCCAAGAGTCCGGTCCAGCCAGTAGGTTACTTGAGCAAGTGAGGCCAGTCTCATATACAGTTGGAAAAATAACGAGTCAGCCATTTTGATCTGTAGCCATGGCCCTCTTTTGTTTTGTCAGAGGTTGAAGAGGATGCTGGTGTTTTGCTCAATTGTATGTCGTAACTGACAATCGGTTGATATGCAGGAGGCCATCAGTATGTGACATGGCCTTATGTCTTCTGATCGGGTTGAAGAATGTGAGTTACCCAATAGGTAATGTAATGAGGCTGTCCTAACTGTGAGTGTCAAGTATTCGCACATTCCTTTCTCCTCTATCGAAGCCGGCCCCAATCAGCATTCATTGTGTGTTGCTGGTATCCCCGCGGGCCGTATCGGATGACCCCCATCATACCTCGTTTTTTTGTCGCATTGTTGCAAGATGCCATCAAGTTGAGCACTGGGAATTAGCCCCTACAATTTTTACGGGACGGTCAAAATTGCGGTTACTTTGGGCGTAATGCAAGTCGCTTTAATGTCATTCATTATTCAGGTTGTCAAGGGCAGATGATAGGAGCGAAAGGAGGTCGTTTCATTTGTCTTTTAGCCGGATGTTTTGTTTCCTTGACCCTTTGTCGTCTCTTTTGCATTCCCGTACCTTGTATACCTGCGAGCAGGTGAGTTTGCAAGTAAACATTGAGCAGATTGAGGTCGTTGATTTGGTCCTATACGTGCGGGTCGGGATTTATTTTATTTTATTTATTTGATGTTGTTAACGACCATTCCTGGATGAGTAGTCGGGGTTGGTATTTCACGCATTCAGCTTCCTTCCTGAAAGCAATGTTGGCATATTTGGCGGCCGGGTATATTCAGCACGTGCACGTCGCACAATAATAAACAAATGGTGGTCATTTTTGTGGAGGCTGAACAAATGTGGTATCGGGTTCGGACCGTTTGTGTGTCGGCTTTAAACAAATATCGTTGCGATTCGGTGTAAACGGCCATCAAATACACAACCGCTCGGTAATTCAGTAATCTCAATGCGATGCATACAGTTGCCGATTTTAGGAGAAACTGCAAAACACAGCGTAAGAAATATTTGCACAAAATTGATCTCACACTGTGCATTGACCCCTAGGCTCTGGGTAAGCTTAGATAAGACCCCTCCCCCCTAAAAAAAACATTGAACGTAAAAAAACATGGGGTCACTACTTGAAACTGACCATTTAATTAACTTGGTTTAGAAGAGTACGGCCCATAACATCATTTCTTGCTACCGTGTGTGCTTCCATCGACTGAAGGCCTGACCTTCAGCCGCACAAATAACCCTTGCCGTCCGAAACTACATTGCAAACAATCTGTTGCCAAAAGCAGTTTGTTTTCCAATCGGCTGGCAGGCTGGATCCAAAATTACCTAACTTTTTGGCGACTTTCCCAGGAGCGTTTCTGTCATTAGCTGTCGGATGTGAGCGAAACCTGCAGTAACTTCAGTATAGTTCCGAACCAAATAATGTGACAAGAAAAGTTTCTAATGTGTATATGACGGAGGTCGTTTATTAATTGAAACTCTAGTGTTGGAATGACTTATAAGTGACCTTAACTTCCAAGTATGGGGACCTACTTTCCAAGTGGACTACGCCTTAACTTCTCGAGTGGATACACTTGCTTGTAGATCATGGCAATCCAAATTGCAAATATTGCCCTATTATTTAACAGGTTTCATTTGGTTGCATTAATGAAGAGGGACATGATGTCATTTCAAAGTCTGATTTCAAAATAGATGGTATAGTGCTCATCTTGTTCCTGTCGGCCTCCCCACAGATTGAAAGCAAACAGTGTGTCCTGAATTGTTTATTATTTCGGCTCCAATCAATAGTAGGGGGTCGTGGCACAGCGGATAGAAAATTGTGTCAGCAAGGGTGTTACGTAATACCAAACGATAAACAAAACGGTGCTATGGAAATCAGAAGCGATACACGAGTGTTTCGCTCATTTCCGACGCTCTCACTTTCGCTCTCATTTGCTTTTCATTTCCTACACTCTAATAAAAAAAATGTGATGATAACAGATGTGGAAATATGCTGTTGATAAGTGCCCCCAAAAAATTGCATTCCTCTGCATCTGTAATTTTTTGTGTGTGGCAGACATACCGCAGTGCGAAAGGCGAGGGAAAAGGTGCGATGGAAGTTTATTACCATATGATTTTTTGCTTCGTCTTGGAGAGGTAGGTGAGTGAACTTGCTTGGTTGACCACTCCCTTTGGGGCTCTCCTCGTGCTGGGTATGTATGCGCTGTACATGGTTGTCGGCGCCGTAAATGTCAGGTTTGCATCGGCCTCCTAGCGTGATGCCCATCTTGAAACTTATTTTTCCATATTCTTTGCTGGTTCCGTTTCCTCCCTCACAGTGCTGTGGATGCACGTTTTTTTCCCTATAGGCGGTGGATGATGTTTATTTGACAGGGTTGCTGTATGGATGGGTGGGTATTGCTGACAGCAGGTTACAGTGTTGGTAAGTTATAGTGTACACTGTACAGTATACAGTATATGGAGCGTCCGTGTAGTGCAGGCTACTAGTGCTGATTATATACAGTGGCATAATAGTTGCCCCATTGATATAAAATAACGTAAAGAGGAATTTTCCAACCTAATTATATATGTAAAGGATATTATGTTATTATATACATATTCATCTGAAGTTTTAATGTAGCAATTATAATATTTACCCTGGATTATAGTAACTAAACCCGTTTGGTTGAGTGAACCAAATATTACATTTTGACATTATAATTGAATTAAATTAATTGCCCACATGAGATGAAAAGAGGGGTGTAGAATTTCGGCTTCAAAGAGACTGTTTTATTAGTGCTAAAACCGCAGTCTGTAGAATCCCTTTATGCATTATGGAATCATTTACTAATCCTGCACGATTAGCCTCAGTTATATCCGATGCTGCACTAAAAAGAGCAGGAAAAAGTGAAATACTGTACCAATCTCACCCTAACAGCCATATACGTCCCCCAACACTTTCGATAATTACATTGCGTGCATCAAATGGACTATGGAACCAACTCAAAATGCTGAAACGTGTCATTATTGAACACGACCAATTTTGGCAAATTTCGAACTAATTACAGTAAATTGCACCACTTGAAATATATTTATACCTAAGTAATAAAATATTCCGTCTGCTATCTAACTTTATAAACGACATATTTCCCCAGATATTTCGAAACTATACGACCTACTGCAGTTAAAAAAGTGACTTATGTAACGCGGAAGAGACGCCCAGAAATGCTTTTGGCAAAAAAAAAAAAAAAACTCCGCACGTTTTAGACGCTATTTTCCTCTGATCCCCAGTACGCATTGTTCCAATTCATTGAGGTCACTCCTCCACTTCCTCTTCCCGTACCCCTCTTCTTTCTCTTCCCCGCTCCAATGTTCATCCGTTTCCGCTCTTGTCATTCATGGCTAACTGGCCCATGGATGCCGTGACAGCAACTGTTGACACACACCACACTGCTGCCTCCAATCCGAAACTCGGAAACCTGCAGAAGCCTATAATAAATGGTTACTTCATGACTGGGATGCCATCACGTCACATCACCGCCAATGAAAGCACATCTGCAACGGCAGCCACGTTGCAACTCGTACCGTGATCAGCAAACAACGAAAAACCATGAATCACCGGCTATTCAATAGAGGCCAGATGTATGCTCCTACAGGTCTGCTTCGAATGAAGACTACGATCGATAGTAACAATAGTATTGCGTTCGAATAAAACATGGGGATTTTTCATGCAAAATATGAGGCATGAATACCACAGCCCATATTCACGATGTGATTTTTTCAGCTTTTCGGGTAAAAGAGGCAGTGATGCTATTGCCCCAGAAAAATGTGGGAAGCATAAGAATACTGATGCATACTGTATACATATTATATTCCAAGTTGGTGGGTCGTGTTTTGTTATTACTGATATTATCCGAAGTAGTTATATTTGTGTAGCTTGTTGTGCCCCGATCTAGGTTCCCCAGTACTATCAGGTGGTCGAATGTAGCAGTGGCTATAGAATATGACAACTAATTAGTGGCACAAACTAAAAAAATAGCAGCTTTGAGCGAAAGGGCATGGCACAAAATGTATGGGCCAGTGGCCTTCCGTTCGATTTGCCTGAAAATGGGATATGTTGTAGCCCAGACTGTCCTGATCAATGTTAGATAGGGACATTTTGAGGCAGGACCTACAGGGAGCGTGCTAGTGACCTCCGAAGGTAAATATGGGACATGGTCTGGTTTTCCGTTCGATTTACCTGAAAATTGGACATGTTGTAGCCCAGACTGTCCTGATCAATGTTAGATATAGGGACATTTCGAGGTAGGACGTACAGGGAGCGTGCTAATATAATGTGGGGAGTAGTTACTATACTCCCCATATTACCTTCGGAGGTCATTAGCATGCTCCATGTAGGTCCTACCTTGAAATGTTCCTATCCAACATTGATCAGGACAGTCTGGGCTACAACATATCCCATTTTCAGGCAAATCGAACGGAAGGCCACTGGCCCATACATTTTGTGCCATGTCCTTTCATATATCAATAACTATTATAAAAAATCCCCACGAACTTGGAATACCATATGTGCTCAAGCTGAGGGGAACTATATACGACATACTGCACATAACTCCAAAAAACAAAAACTTAAAACTTTCTGAACTTTTTTTCCTTTTGTTCTGTTGCTCCACATATACAAGTATCTATAAAAGCAGCCTACCTGGCGTAGTAACAAGAGGCCTAATCCTTGAGCTAGCTGTTTCCAGCATTTCCCATTAGTCATCCGGAGAAAAGGGAACGCCAACAGTTTTGTACTTGAGTTTGCAGGGAATTTGTCCGGTCCCGGAAGATACCGGATTTCGCCATTTCCATTAGTCTCGAGGGAAATGCGCGTACGAGGTAGACTTCAGCCTCGTGTCCAATTGTATCCTATAATCTATGACTGTAGCTGCCTTGCTGGATGGGAAGAGGCCTTCTAACTTTATGCATTATTGTTCTTGCATATATCATTTAAAATTTTACGGTAATGTTATGCAGATTCTGTCTGAAAATTCTGCACGTGCCTGAAAACTGCTTTAACTGCAAATAATGGCACTATTTTTGGCTGAGACTAAGGGTAATTTTCTTTAGCGAAACTCACCTGCCGACTACTGGTTTTAGCATTGCACGGACGGTCTTTAGCATATAGGAAGTGGCAAAGTGCCATGCAAACAGATGTGCAGGCGGTCATATTTTGAACAGCTGGTCGTCCTTGGTATATTCTCGCGTCTAAAACTTGTCCATCCTCAATCGTGATGCTGACATATTAAGCACTGTTGAGCATTTAGATTATATACCAATTATTTCTTAGAATAAATCAATAGCTAGACTATAGCGCGTTGTTTTCGGGGAAACTGTACAGTAAAAGTAAAAAGGCCTGTGTGTTTGCTCCCACTCCGTATGTTGTTTGAGCAAATATTAGTTTTAGAGTAAACTCACCTATATGCCAACCTTCACTTCACCCTTTTACATACGAAATGCAAATTCTTGCGAAAATTGCTCGCCATCGCCTACAGCAAAAGGCGTTCTTTTGATACCAACAACCGACTCACCATGAATAAATACCATGAGGCCCCTTCTTCCTAATCCCGACAAATCCATATTACAAAGAAAATGTGGCAATATTGACGAGAGATATTACATCCTCATCTTAAAGATTGTTTCTAAGAATACGAGTCCAATAATATCTCGCCTAATCTCCACCTGAACCAGTAGCTGGGTGTGCTCCTAGCTGCAATATTTGGGAACATGGTGCCCTCCACCTATCTGATTTATGCGGTGCTAAAAGTGTGTGCCTTATGTTGAATTTATCTCAGCTCATAACCAACACCGCGTCTGTTTTCAGCCTCCGCAAAATTTAGCGCCATACATATGAGAGGAAAATATATATCAAAAAAACGCACTTCCAGGACGTCCCCCCTCCCCCTCTTTTAAAAATTTATATCAACTAAAATAATAACCTCCCGCAAGTGGACTTGCCTTGCTGGCGAATGTAAATTCTGCCTTGTTCCTAGCCCCGTATTACTCATTCTAATTACTTGTGACTGCCTTTGGCGCTTCGCAGCCGGGGGACAAAAAGCTGGCTAAGTGACTGCATAGCTTTGACTTTCTGAATGGACCTGCTGGTGGTGTATTCAAGTGCCGGAATATAGAAACGAGGCCATATATTATACCTGGAGGATCATGGCTGCCATCATTCGTCGAGCGGAATCAGTGGGGATTTCAGAAGGAATTAATTTTCTGCAACGTGGCAGCTTCATGGCTGAAACAAATGGACTTTCAGTTGACTAGTTTTTCAGGATAGGTTATGAATATTGTACGGAGGAGCCAACACAATGATGTGATGCGCACGCGTACGCTCTACTGGCGTAATTATAAGCCTGGAAGCAATCTGCTGTGAAGAAAATAATGGTGGAAAAAAAGGGGGCAAGCAGAACTCATCCATCCGAAATGCATACCGCTATCTCACCCAGTTTTCGCGAAACAATGCCAAATCTCACGCTCCAAGAAAGGTGCATGCAAATGAGCAGAAAGTGCAAAAATTTTGGTGTTCGCCAACATCGTAAATAGACGAAGATAATATGATTTATGGTTGGCATCAAAATGGAATGTTCAGAATTTATAAACTGTTGTTAGCAAGATGGCCGCCTGATTCTAAAACTATTCTTTATGTCCTGATTCTTCTCGAGTGCTCCGTTTTAATTTTTTAACAAGCTTTTAAACACATACATTGAAAAACCTAGAAATGGTTGTTAGTAGGCTTAATCAAAACTATTTGGTTGAGAGACTTCAACCCAACGTTTGGCCGATTTGATCGAATAAAACATTATTTTGGTTTGTTCAGCTACTTATTTTATTAAATAGTAGAAATGCCTATAAGATCAGGTTGTACTAGTACCGTCACTTCAAGGAGTAAGGTAGCAGACCTGATGCTCAAAATAGCCTTTAAGAGAGGCTCTCCCACCTCTTGCTGACAACTCGCGAGGAGCTCCTCTCTTGGAGGCTATTTTGATCTTCAGGTCTTCATCTTACTCTTGGAAGTCACCCCAGACATGTAGGCATATAGCCTCAACCCAAGGTCCATTATTGCTAATTGGGATACAGTTGACCTTACTGGCGTGTGGGAGACGGGAGGGTAGTAGTCGGTGGGGGCAGCGGGCTGTGTCGCAAAGGCAATAATAAAGGATAGGCGTGTATCTGCTGAAGATAGGTCTGTATCCGCGAGGAAGGAAGGTTAGGCTTGGTTAGGTTAGGTTGGTACAGCATACCCCTTCCAAAACCCCCAAAAAATCAATCTTTGCATCCTTGCCTTTGCGCCACAGCCACGCTGCCCCCAGCCACCACTCACCCTGCCGCTCCCGCACGCCAGTAGGGGTGACTCTTTCCGCTAATTGTTCCTAATAATGAGACGAGCCCAAGATGAGGCTATACCTTCAGTGATGCAACTGGGTCTAAGTATGGGAGGAGTGATAACCGACACTGGCTCTCATCTAATGATAATAAATCGTTCGTGAGGGCGAGAGTGAGTTGGAGCTCTTGGAGCCCTCCTAAATTGCAAGCCGCATCAACAAGCTTTCTTCGGGAGCCGCACATCAGCAGCCTGGCCATGGCGGCCATTTTAGCTCCAGTTTCAATTAGAATGCTAATTATGCCTGTGGAAAGCCTCCTCTGAAAATGGAGGATTCTTGAAATAAGTCAACACTGGAAAGATATGTTTTGGTCCAGAGGTCGTGGGTCAAACGGGTATTTGGAGGGTCTCGTGGCCTATGAATCTGGCCGTTTCATCTGGGAAGAAAGGACGGAAACAGCCGAGGCTGTCCATTATCCCAGACGACTCGAGTCTGCTCCCAACTCGCTATAAACAAAGCCAAGAGTGGTGCAGAAAAAAGAAAGAAAAAGAAGCTGCACTAGGGGACTGATTTATATGACCTCCAAGTCGAGCTTGCCCTCTGCCCCAGCAACTCACTTCTTTTTCTGAGACTGCCACCTCTACAAGTGACACATGTGCATGCCCATTTCTCCAAAAACTCATTCGATCAGGGCCTGCATGGCATGAATATCATACTGGCAGGCAGCCCAGGCCACCACCTGACGTATAATGACTTCTGTTCTTGCCCATGAATGATGGTGATTAAAGTCACGTGTTTATGGCCGAGTGTGGCCCGCTTACGTCAAATAAAATCATAGTAAGTTCACTTATCCGTTAGCTGATCGAAATTTGTATATTTTATTAAATTATATAACTTGTGACGACCCCGGGGTCGCCCCGGGGTCTACCCCATGCTAGCTCTACCCTGAAAACACATGGGCACTGGTTTATTGGACCTTTCAGGTCACCACCTTAGTACAGACTCTTCCAGACTCTTTCGACTTTGGTTACCAACTCACTCTCCCCTGGCCAAAGCCAGGGAAGCAGTGCGCATGCCCAGCCAACATCACATGACCTGTAGGGGGCGGGTCCTCACAAACTAGTTTGGAATATATCCTGGGACACACGGGTGACCAAACGGGTGACATCATTGGTTGAGGCGCCTTCTAACTCCTCCCAGCCCCCCCCCCCTTCACTAGACCGATTCAGTCCTCTCAGTAGTCTGAAAGTGGGTTAGGTAGCCAGTCCATACAAGCTCTTTCTAAATATGTTATTTATTTTAGAAATATTGCAAAGTAAATTTTAAAACCTCTTTATTGTCCTGCATACGAAATATTAGGAGGATGACAGTCAAAACACACTGTTGGAATGATGGTGAAAACACGCACCAGTTGTCTCCGAAACTGCTTGGATAACGGCATTCTTTTTTTCAGCTCCTACTTGTGGATTTATCCGTGTCACGTTAGAATACGGTACAGTTTTCATCGGGCAACGTCGTAAAATCGGGCTGCAGGTGAGAAGAGCATGCTTTCACGTGTGGAAATATGGCATCACGTTCCGTCGCCCTCGGTCGTAACATTTTCGACGCGTGGGAATTTCCAGCCTATTTTCACACAGTGACACTGCACTATTTATTGTTTTTTTTTCTGGACAACGGCGGAGCTATAATTCTCCGTGACACTTCCAGGCGCCTGAACAGTGGGACAGGCGACAATCGGCCACCTCCCCCCCCCACCCGGTATCCTATCCGCAACTTGCGGCGTATTATTTTCATCTCTGCAGAAACGTGCATATAAAAAATGGAAATGGGAAATTGTGGCACCCATGAGGGTCTGCGAACCGTTTTGCCAGCTTATTCCGGAAAAAAAAAATTTGAGCGTAGTAATTACGAAGACCCCAGAAGCGGAATCCTCCTCTGGAATTTCCTGTAAGAGAGAAAATGAGATTTTTCCATCCACCCTACCCACATACCCTCCTTATTTTTTTCTTCTTTGTTACCCCGCCTCTTATGTTCCGTCTGTAATGAGAGGGCTCCAAGCTAGGCTCAGCAGGCCGCCATTGTTTCTCATCTCAAAATGGCTTCTCTCCTACGATATATATTTTTTTTCTCAACCGTTCATCTCGATCTTTCAGGATCTATTGGGATCCTACTACAATCCTGACCAGCCTGATTGCAGAGGCAGAAAATAAAGGGTTTTTTTTTCTCAGCGTCTTTCCCCAATGGCTTTCTGACCTGACAAAACAATGATGCATGGCTGTGCTGGGACTGTCTCAGATCGATAGGAGACCCAAGAGGCTTTCCACTTCCATTTTCTAAAGAAGCCCATCGACTCATATTTATACAGCTTGTTTTTGACATTCTAATGCATTGTTATTGAACATTTAGCTCTCGATAAGAGGCACCTTGCGAAATGATTGGTAGGCCGAGAAGCATCGATAGGGACGGTAATACTGTACTGTGAGAAGCTTGCATAATGTGCTGGTATCACGCAATCGTGCGAATCTCGTTCTGCAACACCTGAAGGAAGGTAAAAAAAAATAGTAAAAGTGATCAGGGCTCTGTTGGAAGTCGTTTCCTGCTTTGGCCTCTCTGCATATGAACCTCCTTATACGGAACACCTAATTGTGCATTGTTGGCCGATAAGCACAATTTTTATTTTAAAAAAATGGCAACATGATCGTGATGAGAGAAAGTGAGCGTGAGGAAGAGGATACGTCATGTTGCCATTTTTACCCTTCGATGTTAGTGAAAGTGTCCGGATAAACAGCACCTATAAACCATGGCCACATAGTGTTACAGACTTGAAAATAAAAGGCCCAACGGCAACATTGCGCGGGTCCTTTCACTTTCCCGAAAGGATGTTGGAGGTCACTTATCGGCCATCCATTTTAATAGCCCAAAAAAAAAGAGTATACAAGTTGGGCACGAACTATGTAGCTGCCAAAGACTAAACACAGCAGTAAGAAAACAGGCTTAGGGTTACGAAATGAACTCAGATGGAGGTCACCCAGCCTAGGTGAATATGAGACAGCATGGGGGAAGACATGACAAAAGTGTGCTCGTTTTTCCTCTTTCAAGGTTTGATATTGCTTATTAGACGAGTTGCTTTTTATTACAACTTGGTGGGTGTTATACTATATAACATGATTGCTCAGCATTTGGCACGAGGTGTGACTCACCAGGAACTACAAAACAAGGGTCGTGTAAAGGTCATATTTCCCTGTATTAATCTTAAGTTTGTATCAGTCCACTTGTGCACAAATTGGCGAAAATTTTGTCGCTTTTTTCCTGGTTCTTTATCATCCCGTTATTTTCACGCCTTGAACTGAAGTGCATCGAGACAAAGCCAGGATAAACAAGACAACAGGACCCCTAGTTTTACGGGCGGGAAATGCATGGTACGTGTGTAACGAGGGGAAAGTCGTTACGAATTCCTCACATTTTGCGTGATAGAAAGTGTCGGACTCATCGTTGTGTCAGGTTGCATTGGTACCATATCCTTCTTTTTGTTCCGAAACGAAAGCGAAACTGATTGCATATCGTAGTTATCAGGCCACACAGGATATGAATACTGACGGATTTCAGAACATTGCACTACCTTGAAATATAAGCTTTCAGGTAGCAGTAATCAATAGAAGTTGGTTACGAAAGAAATCGAATTATTGATATGCGAAGAGCCTACATCGGTAGGCTACTCATCATGCCAGGATTATTACCTTTTTATTCATCCCCCATCCCCCGGTTCTCTTAGATTATTAGAAAATTTTTACTTCATTTACAATGAACCGCTCGCCTTGCTTCAAAATGGATCCCCCGAGAGAAATATGAATATTTAAAACATTGGCCGCCAGGCGTGCAGGGAGGCTCGAAAGGAGCAGCACTCCCCGTAATTTACATTGTTGCAATGGTTTCCCGAAAGTACATTTGGGCACATGATTAATTCATCCATAACGTCTGGCACATAGAGCAGTTACTTTCTGAATAGAACCCTGGTGTGAAATTGTGCCTGCGGACACAATAGGCGGGCTCCCAACTTTGCCAAAACTAGTCCTTTAACATAACAATATTGGGACCTCATCCTCTCAGCACCGACCTCCTGAAATGTACGGTGGAGCAATACCGTATGACTTGAGCCGGAGCAAGTCTACCGTGGAAAAGGGGCTTCTCCTATTGTTTGTTCCAGCCCTTTTGAGATGCATTTTGACGTCAATAGTCACCAGCAGTGTCGTGCCATTTGCTGTTGATTCAAACTGATGTGAATGGACGTCCTCGCTTTGTATAGGGCTTTTCGTTTTAGGCTGGTGTCACTATTAGCATGACAGCAGCATGGGCTGAATCGATCCGAGTTCCAATTGGAATGGGTTTCTCACACGGAAATAGGGCCACCCCAGTCTTCCGGAATATATAGGGTGTGCCAAAGCTAACTTTGGAAGGCGGATTGGTGGTGTTCCGAGAGTTTCAGAACATTCGTCACGCCACACTGGCTGACCTGTGCCGCCCAAATGTGGCCTCTACCACGACACCCAAGTTTAGAAGTTGGCTTCATTTGGGGCGTCGCGTCGTGGTCTTTTGTTCTACCAAAGTTAGCAGTGGTTCCACCTGTCAACAACTGGTAACTCTAGTGACTCATGAAAAACCTTACTAAAACTTGATGGCCTACCAACTTTTATCACACTCTGTAGAATCCATCATGGATGCAGCGACCACAATCCGATATCCAATCTGGAATTGCGGTCGCGGTCTAGAGAATTCAGCAATTGATGTCCCACCGAGCTCGGGTCCATCACGTCACAGGACAAATTCTCGGAGCCAACAAGCTCGAAACGATGCGCTAACGAGCCGAGATGGTTAACACCCCTTCTCTCAAGTGTCATCCAAAGAGTTTCCAAAATTCATAATGGCCGCCCCCAGGCAACTCCCAGGAGGAGCCACTGATCTCCTGCTTTTTTTTCTCTCTCAGTTTTTGTGATATCCTGAACGCAGAGTGTGAGTGAAGGCTCTGTCTCCGCATTTCGGTTCCGGATGCTGCTCTCATTACAATAACCCCCTACCATCGATTTTAGCTTGCCCTCCATCCTTCTCTCGGAAATGGCCCCACATCTTTCTTCCGCAATTTTTTTGCGACTTTATTGGCAACCTGAGGCAAAACGGAGTTGATTCCGCTGATGCAAGGCAGCAAACCTACTTTTCCGGAGACACTTCGTACGTGTCGCTCTTCTTGAAGGAACAGACACCTATTTGATTCTAAAAAAATTTTTAATGAAAATTTTGCAATTTAAAAGTTAATGTGTGATTTAAAAATAATTATATGCTAGAAATGAGACCCCCCCCCCATGATTTTCTGTGTTTATTTTTACTACACACTGCAGGGCAATTCCCATGGACCATTGCCCAGTCTCTTGAAAATTTTTTGGAACCTACAGTACAGGGCTGAACAAAACTCATTTTGGGCTTGGATATCGTGCCGTTCCGCCGGCATTCTTTTAGCACTTGGTCGGCTCGTTTGGGTCGGCTGCCAGCGCAGGAAATCCTTTCCAATAGGTCGAGGAAGAGTGGGGAGAGGATGGGGCATGGGGAGGGTTCGGTCGAAATCAGTAGTCCGGTCCACACGGGATGTCTCAGTTGCAGTGAATAATGAAGGGAGAGCCCCCAATGAGGATGCTGGCAAGAATACTAAAAGCTATCGAATGAGGTCCATTCCCTGATGTCCTCAAGCATGGCCAATGACTCTATGGGGAAGAATTACCCAGAGACACTGCCTATGTTGGTACGCGGGCCATTTTATTTCTAGTGGAATCAAGGCACGATTGAGACTTAACAAAACGTGCAAACTCGACGCTTCTGCAGACAAATTGACTGCAGACTTTACGTATACAGAAATGGATAAATGGGCAAAATTAAATGAAAATAGGTCGCCCATAACTCATTTAGGATATTCACCAATTAGCAGTGAATATCCAGTCCCCTTTTTCAATAGCTGCTCCTTGTAAACAATGCAAGGTCGGCAAGTGGGACGCTGATCACGTCAGGTAAGATGGCGCCCAGTGTCATTGTTCTCTTCCCGCCAATTATTCGCACAGAGAATGAGCCAGTTTTCCAAGGGGAGGTTTTTTCTCTCTTTATTGCCCAAACACAAAAAAACACCATTATATTCCAGTACAACCCCGGAGTGTAGGAAGCAAAAATTATAGCCCCTTGGGTGGCCAGCAGGGGTCTGTGATTTACCAAGTGCGTGCTTGGAACCTTGAGTAATTGGTAGCCGGTGTATTCTTGCATTGCAACAACTCAGAATCTGATACCAGTATGTGACACACGAAGGCCAAAAACACCGGAAAAAACCAGGCGGTTCCTACGGATGGAATAACTTCGTGATCGAAAGAAATCAAACGAAAACATCCGTAGGGTTAATTTTTTAAAAAAAGGAGCTGAAAAGTAATCAAAATAATTGAAAATTTGTTGGAATTACGATGGAAGACACCACCGTTTTATTGAATAGCGTAACTACCTCTTCCGCATTAGTTTCACGACCTTGAAGCCTGATTCAAAAACTAACTCACCTCGGTTTTATCGCTCCAGACGTCCGTCGTATAGCCGATAGTGTGTGTGAAAGTGTAGATGGGCGTAGATTTACGGCAGCTCCAGACTCCATCCAACAAAAACACACACCGACTTGATGAAAGACTCAGATAAGGGTGGTCCTTATTTACATTCAGTACTGTCGCCTCCAGAAATTATGTTGAAAACAAGATGAGGACAGTGCGGTGGTTCATAACCCAGATATGCCTAAATTAGTTTTTGTTAATTTTAAACAAATATTATTTTTGTGAGCAAATGTATAAACAGCTGTGTAAGTGTCCTATATACACTTTATAGGCCGGCATATCTGGGATTGTTCACCACTGACCCGTGTGAACAATCGATGTCCTCCCACTCTGACCATAGACACCAGCAATTTGTACTATCCACAGACTTAGCCGGTCCGCCTTCCTCAGTGTTTACAATGTCCAATTCCATATTGGCATGGTTGGGTGGTGCCAAACTTGGCGGTAATTCCACTAGAAAACGATTCATTTCCTGAGCTTAAACTGAAAGCCCCAGAGCGTTACACCTCAACTAGATTTAGTTCTCTCCGGATGAGAATAACAGGGACTGGTAATTGGACTCCAGGGATGTCGAATAAGTAAAAAATATTTTGGCAATTTTTCCAACAAAATACAATTTTTGGTACCAAGACGCTGATCCCTATTGGATGTCGATTCACTATATGCCGCTCACTGCCACAGCCATTCATCATCGAGCTGAAGGTTCAAAAAAAATTCTATGGCAGAGTAAAGCAAGTGTCATGGCGGCTCAACTGGTTATCCAGAGCGGGAAAACTGATTAGGGAATTGGGCTCAAGCTGCTAAGAATCACAATGGGGGAACCTACAGCATTTTTTTGCGTTGGAAGCTCCAAGGGCGTTTTCTCGGTGTTGTGCACACTGCCATGCAACAGGCTTGTAAGTGCAAGTAGGTGAGGTCACACTTGGTAGCATCTATTCTAGCCTTTCAGATGAGCAGGTTGCCGACCTCGTTACTGACCCTAATTGCACCTTTTTTTCACACTTGCAGCACTCCTAAAGGGGCTACTGTGGTGCAACAGCTTCGTGGTGTAACCAGGCAAAACCTATTTTATGAAAAAACAAAAAAGGACCGAGTCCTATTTTTGCAACGATAGGCTAAATGGGCACACGTGCCATAATCTGAAACTAACGCGTTACTATAGCAAAATCCTCTGTGAATACCACACCCTATGACGTAACACTATTACTCATCGACTAAAGCTGGCTAGAAGCCAGTTACGAAATTCGTGACGTACCCTAGATCGGGTGGTGGTCAAGTGCGACAGAAGCACGGGTGCATGGTCGAGTACCGTTCGTTAAACATATTTCATGGCTAACGGAATGAGCTCTTGAGCTCTTTTTTCTTCACTAACTTCGTGCGAGTGAGCACAGTGAACGGTCACTTCGAAGTGAAAGGGACAGTGTACGGTATTGCCTTTGAGCTGTCACATCAGCCGATAAAGGGGGTTCTATCAGTCTGAAATCACCGAGTATATCTCTTTTCCGCCACCAGAAGAAGACCTTATCTGCGGTTCAAGGAACGAAAGCAACAGTAACACCGTTGCTATCTGTTTGCTTAGCGCCCTACAAACTGTGCTTTGTGATTCTATTGCATAGTAGCAGTTTCCGTACAATTCTGTTGTCATAAGCACTGGGGCAAATTGTGCGGTCAAATATGTTTACCACATATATTTTTTTCTCCAGGGGAAATTGGTTGGTCAACATATATAGTGAAGCAGCCTGAGAACAGTAACAAGTAACACGGTGTAGACAGGTGATACACCTGTCTACACCGTGTTACTTGTTACTGTTCTCTGGCACTGAAGTAGTAATCAAAATTGCTGCTAATATTACGTTCGTTGGAATCAGTTCAGATCATAAATTGTAATTTCGCATTTTGACCCAGTGGCACAGAGGTCAATAGTTGAACTATTTTTACGGCCTACATGCTTCATAACGCCGATAACGGAAATGGGCAGGTCTTATGTGATATTACCAAGCACTGCAGAAAATGTGCAAGTGTGACCTAGGCATCGGTATTACAAGCGCGCAGGAGTAGGAATAGCCCCAAGGGGAATACAAACAAGTTCTTCACATCAGGCAAAACATGGGACATCTGTGTCGCATGTGTATATTTTCCTTCCGCTATTCTCAACAATATTTACAGTGTTATGTACAAAAAAACATTCAACTGAATACACTCTTATACAGCCTGAATAACGTCAATTGAAAAACTCGGCATGCTAAACGACTAATCAACACTTTCTACATGAGAAGGTAGTGTTACAAAGAGAGAAAACAAACCGCAAGTGTTCAAGGCTGTAGCCAATAAGGAGGGAGCATTTGTTCCAAAAAATTGTGCGATAATATCGCCAAAATAAAATGAACGTAATTTTTTTTTTCAATCGCGCGTGTTTATATGTCGAATATCTTCAGGTTATCTCCCGCCTTCGGCTACGGCCTTCATAGTAACCTCATTCACAACAAATGTGTCAAATTATTATCAGTCTACACATGTCGGATACATTCACGGTATCGGTGGCAAAAGGTCGACCGAAATTGTCGCCATAGTTTTGCCATTGACCTTCCCTTCAAACTCTCGCATTTACGTTCTTTTCATATTTTTTTATTAAATATATACAATGTTCTAAATAGCTACATTGCACCTCGTGCCCTTCCTAGGCATCGAACCCAGGTCCTATCCAGGACGGGGCCGTTTGGTGCGATTCCAGAAAATTTGCGACTTCTCTTCATGTCAAAAAAAAACACGGTAAGACACACGGAAAATGTGCTAAAAAGTGCAAAAATTAGATCGTATGCAAAGGCAAGGCGAATGGTGGAACCATTTCTGATCAAACTGAAGAGAGTGCGTGCCGTACGTTCTACTAATAGGACTAGATGCTTGCAAATAATGGGGCTCTATAACTGACAGTTTGATAGTCGGTAGATATGTGGCAAATGTAGCCTCTGCTATCCTGAGTTTTTTTTTTAAATAACACAAAAATTACCATGGGAGAAAACACGACTCTCTATTAATCTATCGTCTGGATCTATTTTTGTTTAAAAACAATACCAAATGGTTCCGCCATTAGGTTTAAAAAAAAAAAACCTCCAGTGGACACAATTGGAACACTTCAGTATGGTAACAAAGTGCTATAGTTTACCCATGGTTGTGGTGTCGCAAAAAGCATTGTACTACGATTGGACCAAGACTTATTTGTTCAGGCCACAGATTTCCTCAAAAAACAGTCTAAAGTGGAAGAGATGACTGTATTGCAAGATTGATTAAAAAACGTACACAACAAGGCAACATTATTGTTGGCGTGGTCAATTTTCAAGTACATGACCCTATGAATCGGACGTTTGTCAGTGCTAATAGATGGAATAGTACACGTTTTTTTTTCTCCGCCAAGGTACTCTCCAAGTCACTTGTTGTAGCCATAGCTACGTGTACATTTAAAACTGCATGGAAAAAGTTGGTCCAACCATTCTACCGACTCGGCATACCAGAAACAAACTACTAAACACTACTTGGTTTTTCTGCTTGACTTGACGCTACTTTCGTAGCAAACACAAATAAAAACACGTACATCTTGTGTATTCTAACCACAAGAAAGGAATTTTGTGTCCTGGGTGCCCTAGTGCCATGTTTTTTGACAACTAGTCAGGCTGAGAGTCATACGGGCTCCAGGAACCCCCAAAACACAAGAAGAAACATTCTCACACTAAAAAAATGGTTCTAATTACTATTAAAGAATTAATAAGACATAAAAGTGGGGGTTATTATCACAGTCGTAGCAAATATGGCTGCCATCTGAAGATTGGGTGGGGTGCACATATTTGCAGACGGCAGGGGTATATAGTTCTTTTTCTTTTCTAGCTGCGGGGCCATCATCAAGCACCACAATGATTGTCTCTCTCTCTCTCTCTCTCTCTCTCTCGCTTCCTCGGCCAGGGTAGTCCTGTCCCCCAAATAAGGAACTGACGGGGTCTATTCTCCCCAGCAGGCACTAAACAGTGTTGCCACGTTTTTCCCCCTACACCTGCCCAACCCAACCTTATTTTTTTTTTTGTTTCCCCGCTCCCCCACATACCACCCACTACCAACTGAGCTGCTCTTGTCAGACTGCGGCATTCACACGGTCTACTGCCCCTATCGGAATACACCGGTACAGAATGGAATCTTTTCAAAAATGGTGACAATAAACAGCATCAAAATATGCTGGTTGGATAATTCAAACAATGGGTAGATTTTTCCGTTCTTCTTGTCAAGATTCTGGTTACTAGTTGTTGACAGCAGTACTGCTAACTAGGATGAAGAAAATCCGACCCAATGCACTGTTTTTAGTGATATATTTCCGTCCGGGTAACGTCGGTGCCTGTATTATATATAAGGTGGTGCACTGCCCTAGTCTCCAGTTCAAGTGAGGATTAAGTGCACTTAATCTCTTGAACTGGAGACTACAGTAGTGTACCACCATATATACTTCACACTAGTGGCAATCATGCCTGGTTGGTGTCCCTGATGGCAGCACCAATCCACAATGATATGCAATCAAGGGAGCATCGGCTCCTGAGCCAATAAACCACGTGAAGGCCGCTTCCGGACAGGGGTCTGGACGGTCTAGTGTCTTTGGGAGACAAATCTTGGAACCCCACCCCTCCCGTCCCGGCGACCCGAACAGTCCAAGCGATGCACAGACAGCAGCAGCCGAAGAAGCATCAGCAGCATCGGTGGCCAGCAAGTCGCAGTTCAGATAGGAAGTCTAATGGCGCCTGCAGCAGCTGCAGCACCGCCTCCAGCACGACCACCACCACCACCATCGGGCATCAGCCGTGGGCTCTGGGGAAGGGGGAGCGGGGGGTCAACTTTACCTGGCCTTCTTCTTGCCCTGCTTGGCCATCTTACGGCGCTTGAGAATCATCTCATAGAGAGCCTCCAGCCCTTCGTCCAAGCCCTCGCCGATGATGGCACAGGCCGGCTGCACGTGCCACAGGTGTCCCGGCCCCAGCTCGTGTAGACCCAGCATCTTCTCGATCTCTTGGGGCTCCTTGGCTCCGGGCAAGTCCTGCTTGTTGGCCAGCACCAGTATGGGCACCCCAGCGTTGTCGGGCGCCCTGGCCGTCCGCTGCAGTTCCATCTTCGCCTCCTCCATGCGCTCCACGTCCACTGAGTCCAGGACGAAGACAATGCCGTCGGTACACCGGGTGTAGCTCTTCCATAGGGGCCGAAGCTTCTCCTGACCACCCACGTCCCAAACAAGGAAGCTGATGCCCTTTGCTCGACCTGACGTACCCTTCACTTTCTCACAATTGAACCCGATGGTGGGCACCGTGTTCAAATACTGGTCGAACTTCAGCCGGTACAAAGCGGTGGTCTTACCGGCACTGTCAAGCCCCAGCATTACCACGTGTAGGGTGCCCTGGGTGGAGGGCAGCGCCTCCAACAGGGACGAACCCTTGCCCATGTTGGCGCCCATGCCTGACAGCAGGGGCCCTTCAGGCCATGGTTGAGGTCACAGTTCAACACCGCACAGAACAACTTCCACCCCGGACCCCCCCGGCCCCCCACTGGGGGCCCCCCTTCCGCCACCACACAGCACACGGAGGGATCAATGCAGGGTGATGCACTGACTGCGGGCTGACGGCAGAATGAGGATCTGGCTTACCCAATACCCCGAAAGTGCCCCCACTCCTACTGCTTACACATCGGGCCACCACGGCAGCACCTGTCCGCCGATTCTAGCGACACACAGCTGCTCTGGGGATAACCAATCTAAACAATGCGCATTACGGGATTATTCCATGAGTTGGGGGGATTACTTCATCGATTTCTGTACCCTGTAGTCAATATCCAATTGGTCTGTTTCTGTGGATAGATCAATTGATATCGTCTGCCTGTGGGTTGAGTGTCTGAATTTGTGATGAGTTATTACCGGGGGGGGGGGGGGTTGTTATTGACATCCAAGACATAGACTCCTCTGCTAGAACATGAGACAAGAATAACTCGGGGTAACATGAAAAAGCTCTCTCAAAACCCTAGCGCCCATTGTGCGTGGACTATTCATATAAATCCCATAACTCTTGTCCTCTGCTGAATACTGCTCACATATACGACACGGAAACCGGCTTCTGAAGGCAGGGAAGCTCTAGATTGCACTTTCGTCTATTGTAATCATAGTAAGCATAAGAGACGAAATTTTATGCAAGAAGCTCGCGTCACCAGACTCGTATATTGACCAGAATGCATACATGTACTATGGGGCTCAATTGTTTTGGCCACTCAGTTTTGTCTGGTCTTGAAGCAACCCTTCGCACAGGCCCCACGTTGAGCAGGTGTGTGTGTGTGTGTGTGTGTGTGTGTGTGAATCGGGTTGCTTCAAGACCAGGATAAAGTGGCCAAAACGATTTGATCCCCATAGCCATAGTAGCCTACGTAGGCTAATAAGAGTAGTGTGGAAAAGGTGGAATAAACTGTGACACGTGCGACTTACTTACCAACCGGAAGCACTTGAGCATTTCGGTTGGCTGACTGTGCAATCGCCGCATGCTGGAAGTTTACATGTGGCGACATATCCATGACTAGAATTTCACGGATGCCGATGCTCTCTCTTAAGTGTATGTTTCCATAATCAGAGTGCAGGAAATAAATAATGAAAACGAAAGACCTGATTATATACGTGAGACGAAAGCAATGATGTCTTTATACGCAAATTTTCTGGCTGACGAGACGCAGTTCCAGTAGACAATAATATACTCGTAGTTTGCCATTCGTACAGTAAATGTCATGAAGTAGGCCTAATGCAGAAAAGTGAGCGTATTTTCTTTTTCACTTGGGAAAATGGTAATATTTTTAAATTTCCTTTTTCCCGTAATAGTGCGCCTAACTAGCAGATAACCTTGTATTGAGATATCCCTAAATTGCGTCACGGTGCTGGGAAGTGGGAAGGCGACGCCAGTGTGACAGACCATATCGTCACGCTCGAACTAATAAAGTGAGGTATTCGAACAATTTGCGACGAGTGTAGTGAAAAGCATTGTAGATGTAAAAACCGAAAGTTAGGTACGGGTCTCGCAGCAGCGTGACGTACTTTTGGAGGAGGGTCGAGCCCACAAGGCGCGACTGTACGTCAGGGGATAGTGGTACAGCCTGAAAAAATTGCCAAATCAGTGTCATGTACTTTTATATGGGCATTTTCTTGCGTATAGTGCCCATTTGTAGGCCTACCTCATATAGGATGTCCATTGCTTAAGAGCATCTTCCCAGACAAATATTGCACACAAATGGATGCAAACCAATACACCCTATGTCTTATCCCACAGAGGTCAAACTATCACCAAGGTCTCAAACTTGGCAAATAAGGAACGCCGCCGTCTGGCTGATGAGATAAAGCTTCCTTAGTCATCATTAAGCCACATCGCCTTCGAGGTCACATCGCTATTGCTGCAGTACCCACCAACTGTACCGGCACTCAATGGAGGAATCTGCATCTGCAGTCCATCATGTCCGGATAGTGTCCCAGCACCACATTGTTCCCTCAAATCCCAGACAGCAGGTTGCTAACGAGCGCTTTCCTTCCCTGTGTGGTCTAATTAGCCCATCAATTCACTGGGAAGTGAGATGAAGGAGATTAGCTGTGCAGCAGACTCAAATACTTAGAGGAAGTGAGGAAGGAAGGTTTGCAGGCGTCACCTAGACTTGGGCGAGCCAGCCTGTCACCATCCCTCTCTGGGACATCTGACACTTTTTTTTTAACCCTAGAGTCAGAAGCATCCGCCGGAGGAGACGTCCCCCTCCTAACTAGTTGCTAGACGTTGCTTCTCTTCAGGCAGACAAATATTTCACTTCTAAACAACTGTGTATAATTAGGCGGTGTAGGGAGCTTTGTGAAGAGAGGCTCTTCCCGAACTTTGCCTGAATACAAGGCAAGTTGTCTGTTGCAAGATATAGTTACTGCAGGGTAGCAAAAATTAGTTAGCTAGTTACTGCACGCAGCGAGTGAAATTAAAATTATATTGCGTTACTTGTCTAAAGAAATTATTGCGTCGGGATAAAATTTTTGATTCGTATCCTTACCAACAAAATATAGACTTTGGCCCATCCTTTACGTGTCATGTCACGACTAGGCCTTTTCGTCTATAGGGACTATTAGTTCTACAGTATATCCTGTATTAGGCCTACTTGTGTACTGTACTACTCTGTTGAGGATTCCTGATGTGGCAACGAGGGATTTCCCGCCTTCTTGCTGCCATTCATTCAGTTCATGCGATTACCGCTGGGAGCGCCATCTCCTGTAGGGTTTGTTGTGGTTCTATCAAGAGCCCTGGTGGGAGTTTTTACAAACTTTTGACTTGAATCCACCCACCACCCCCTCCCAGCTTATGGAACGTAATACCAAGTAATACTGTGTTGCCATACTGTGTAGTATGGTAATGCTTGTTTTCCATGACGCGTTGTTATATGCTTATATCATAATTATCGTCCATGATATCGGAGGATGCCCTTCAGTAAGCTCAGGAAAAAAAAAGCTTAGGTTAGGAATTTACATCAAATAATATAAATAGCTAATAACTCTTGATAATATTAATAAGTCATTTGCAAAAAATAGAGTGTAATACAGTACTGTACCAATGTACTTCTTACACCTTACGCCAGTTGCTTCAGATAATTTGTTATTAGATCTACGTTGTTTCAAGTACCTGCATTTGAGGGTTTTTTTATTAAAGTAGTCTGTACAGTACAGTGTCCTATGCAGAAGGCTTCAATGCTTCAATGACAGGACCGGATGGTACAGTGATATTTGCGCCATCTCTTGAATGGGACATGAGTTTCTTTGATTTTCCATGCAGTAACCCCCTCTCTTTTTATCCATTATTACTATAGAAAAGCGAAAAACGGTACTTGCTACCATTGGCTACCAGAACGGGAATTATAAACGTTCACCATTTTGCTCCGACGTAATCATGCAGCATGTTAATAATTGCTTATTATTTCCGCATTTTAATGAGTTTTGTCTTCATTTTTGCCTTTGATACAGATACCACGGTATTAGAGTGGGATATTTCTGAAAGCTTCATACGGGTGTTCATTTTCATGATAGGGCCTACCGTATATTAGTTTATTGTGCAATTATTTCGCTTTATTATTAGCTTCCTATTAGTGGATTCTTCTAAGATTTCCTCAGTTAAACTCCCCATCATTGGTCCGACTAATTATTATTATTTATTATTGTCATTGTTTAAAAATTGCGATACTTCAGCAATTCGGCGTCGGTTGGTAAACATACTCACTAGGGACTATAGCCTATACTTTCTACCAGCTCATTTGCTGGAATTGACGGAATGTGTACCAAAATCTACAATAAGATGATGATGATGATAATTGTTGTTGTTCAGATTGGAAGAGCTAATGCAGATCAGACATTTTATTAATGACGTCAAATAATTGCAGACTGTCAAATTCACCTGACTAGGGTGGCTAAGGTGGCAACCCTGCCTAGTTGGGCGTATGAAAGGCCTTGAGTTGACTGGATATGTGTTGGAGCTGCTAACCTGCTATTGCCTTTCAGTGCGGCCTTCTGTTATCAGTGGTATCCCGTGATACCACCGCCTTCAGTGTCAAGTGTAAGGCTGCGTCGCTGACACCCAATCTTCTCGTCCAATATGGCCAGTGAGTATTTGCATGGTGGACAACACTACATTAAATAATTATGTGGTGTTGTCACAATTCACATGACATTTTTGTATCAGTGAATTCTCTATGATTCGCAACACTACGTTTTCCTCAAATTTGTCTATATACCAGCAGCTGGGAGGGATAAGCGAAGATCCATGACCTTCATCCGACTAGATGTCGCGTATATATTGCCTCTTTCACAGTGACTGATAAATGCGACGCATTTGCTACTTGGTATGGAGAACGTGCGGTTTTTTAAAATTCAGAAGAAAAAGTCGATCGCCTGCTTGGTTTGCATGAAAACTGGAAGGGGGTTTTCTGTTTCGAAGGAAATATTAATCATGGACGAAGTGTGACGTCCGGTTTGTCGGATCACTGAAAAATGTATGGGCTACCCCTACCCCATTGGTATTGTTGTACCGACGAAACTCTCAGATGGGAAATTGGTTCCTGCTGCTCATAACTTAGCCCCATTATCATTTACGACAATGCAACATTCAGCTAAAAGGAGTGCGAAAGATCTTATGCAAATAAAATGGCGTCTACGTGATAAACGATGAGCTTCAACAGGGAAAAATGTCTACTGCATATTTTAACACGTTTAGTATTCAAGGTCGATATAATTCTACACATTTCTGCAGTTTTTTGCGAATATCCCAGCTATACTGTACGACCAATACGTAGTGACATTTTTACAACCCGACACTACAACTTGCTAGTACCGGTACTGTATAGTGTAGTACAGTACCTGGGTGCACCCACACATTCTTACGGTATATGCAAAAAAATGGCAGAAATCTGACTTTTATAACTGATATCGCCCTTAAGTGCTAAACCTGTTAAAATTGAATGAGGTGTATTTTTGGCTTTTGCAGTTTTATGACGAGTTGCAAGCATCTGTTCGTGTCATGAAAAAGTCGTAAAAGTGCAATCATCTTTTCTGCAGTGGCATGCCTAACTGCCAACCCTCTTCTGGTAATAAAGCCAAAAATATCCCGAATGTGCCAGAAAAGTGCAGGATTGTTAGAAAAATACGCAGACATTACATTGATCCCAGTACACATTAAGTCACCAATTTGGATGCAAATGGTCAGCTGATGTGTTATCGCTCATTGTAAAGATAACGCTATTTTTATCAACTTCATAAATAATCTGTCTCAATGTCTGACATTGAAAGTTGCATGTGATGCTCGACCGCTTTTAAGATTACAGCTCCTGCTGTGTGCTATTCCATGTCATAACTTTCGAAGCTAATTAGGCTGATTTTGCAATATGAAGCTCTTCAGATTTCTGACACTGCATTGAACCACTTTTCATCACAAGTTCTCAGCCTCGGATAAGTGCAATGGCGTGAAATAAGCTGCGTGGATATTACAAAGTTCTGCAAAGTAAAGCTGTTCATAAGCCGTCATTAGCTGTTATCTACATAATTTTGACAAATATTTCCCACCATAATGCTTGGTAGAAAATCCTCCATTTCAATTGTGCATCTCTCTCATAAAGACATTTGTGTGAAAGAGCCAAGCCTCACCCCATCAAGCCAGTTCTCAGTTACAGGCGAGAAAAGTCGTCACATAACTCGGCATAAACCCAGCTACACTTCGGACAATGAGGACCATTCTTTCGTGGTAGCTCAAGAGTGGCTAAGGCTTAGCGACCCCCAAGTTCCATCCACTTTGTGCGCTTCCCTCCGAGTGTCTCAGGCGCCACTCGGATGTCATCATAAATCCTCATTTCACATCCAACCCCCTGCACTGTCACTTCTTTTCCGTACAGACACCGCAGGACCCGGATATTCCAGCCCCAAAGAGGCCGTTAAGGGGCCCAGGGAGAAGATCCTCTACGTGGTTTGCGTTCGACCCAACAAAGATAAGCCCGATTACTTGGCCACAGTCGACGTAGATCCAACCAGCCCCAAGTTCTGCCAGGTACGTAGGTTTTGCCAATATCCAAGCATTTTACTTATGTATGACTACCAAACAGGTTCTGCATCGTCTTCCAATGCCACACGTAGGAGACGAATTGCACCATACTGGATGGAACTCTTGCAGCAGTTGCCATCAAGACCCGAAGAAGAAGCGATCCCACTTGATCCTACCGTCTCTTGGAAGTGACCGAGTATATGCTGTTGATGTGGCTTCAGACCCGCTCAACCCTAAACTGGATAAGGTAAATAGAGAGCCAGTACAACGAACTTTGCTCACAAAGGAGCCCGTTGGAAACACGGACTGATAAATTAAAAATCTGCGAGGTTGTGTACGGTTTCCCAACGTTTGCCAAAGGAGCCAATTAACTAGTCGAATATTGGCACACAACGAAAGGCTGCATGCGTAATGTGGTATAAACACGGGTGTGCCTTTTTATAAAATAGGGCCTGGAGGTAACGAGCTGATTGCCATAGTAACCGAAGGCAGTAATTATTATACCGACGTATTCTGGCCATAATTATGAGCCCCGACATTACGAGTCACATATCGGGCTTCAGGGCCATATTTGTCGTGACTGCGCCGAAACTTGGATTATTAGGAGGTATAATATCCGTAGCGCTATACTGTAATTTAGGCGTACTGGCCATTAACTGATTTCAGCATGTGGCGAAATGAAGCACGTTGCTATGATAAAATTGGGGCATGACTGTCACAGGCCAGCTTGCGTATACTGTAGCATGACTGATATGCCATAATGTGGGTAAACCAATGTTGGCGAATAGTTCCTGTTTTGCAGGAAACAAATTGTGCGGCGTGTAAGCACGTTAAGGTCAGTGATCTGTGTTGTTGCACTATTTTTTTTTGTTATTTGTAATATGGGGCCTGCAGAGCTTAGTGGCACACATGCTCCCTTTGTACACTGTGCAATAAAGTATATCCCTTTAATGTTGTATAGGACATAATAAAACAATCCATCACGACAAATGGGGTTATCAGCAATGTAGGCGTCACAAAATAATTTGACGCAAATATACGGCTTATGCATTGTACAATGTCTAAACTAAAACTAGTCAGGGCTTTGTCCAACTTATGATGAGGGCAATATGTTAAACTGTACCCTAGGGATGCACGAGATTGTACTCGAAGTAGCTTGAAATTCCTCAGCTGATTGCTCTGTCAATCTTGGCAGGTCGTGGAAAACTCTGCAGTTCACCAAATGGGGGTGGACACCCTGCATACTTCCCATTGTTTGCCTTCCTCTGAAATCATGATATCCGCCATGGGAGACGGGAAAGGGGAAGCCAAAGGAAGCTTTCTACTCTTGGATGCTCAGACATTTGAGGTCAAAGGTAAGCTCCATGCTTTCTGTTTAAACCACTGTGGTCACACCATTCCAATTCTCAGGTGTGTGGCCGAAAGGCGAATCCGCAGAATTCGGGTATGACTTTTGGTACCAGCCATACCACAACGTGCTCATATCCAGCGAATGGGGAGTGCCCAACGTGCTCAAGAAAGGCTTCAACCCTGATGACATTCCAAAAGGTAATGTTCTAAATGCCGAGGAATGTTCAGTATTTAATACCTCATAAACAGCTACGAGCCCGGAAGTCCTGGTTAATATTTTTTTGTGATTCGCAAAAAAAGCAATGTGCGCATGTAAAGGAGGGTACTAAGGGCAAGGGGACGACGGTGTGGGTGGGTGGATCGATTACCCTTTCATGGCGGCCAGTCAAGATGCAACACTATAGCAGGAGAGAGATGGGGGCAAAAGAGTAGTTAAATGAGTGTTTTTGGGTGGGTGCACTCTAGAGAGAAAGCTAACGGGGTTGACTAAGAGGGAGATCAAAGAAGTCACCGTTCCGCTAGAACTGTACTCAAATACTGAGGTAAATCACGTACAAATTGGACTCCCCAACTTTTACAGGGGTGTACGGACAAAGTCTGAACGTATGGGACTGGAAGGAACGCAAATTAATCCAGAAGGTGGACATGGGCAGTGATGGACTCATACCATTGGAAATCCGGTTTCTTCACGACCCTTTGCAGGCACAGGGATTTGTGGGATGCGCACTCAACTCGAACGTCTTCAGGTACGGTTTGTTTCCCCCGGAACACTGCTATCGATCCTTTTCCACAAACTTTCGACCTGTCCGAGGGCCGGACACATTTGTTATGATTACTTACCGGGGGTCTCTTGAGGAAAAGGGGCGTCATGTTTGCTCTCCTTTCGGTTCCTCCTTTTCCAGGTTCTACAAGACTGAAGGCGGCCAATGGGCGGCCGAAAAGGTCATCAGCGTTCCGGCCAAGAAAGTCGAAGGATGGGTTTTGCCTGAGATGCCAGGTACGACAGTCAACTATTCTGCCATCCCAAGGAGAAACTCTATCTCCAAAACTAGTAAGGGTGAAGGTTGCGTGTATACCCTCCACTAATCCCCTCTGAGTCAGTGCGGATTAGTGCAGGGCATGCGTGCGACTTTCACCCTTACTAGTTTTGGAGATAGGGTGTTTCTCCTTGGGACGGAAGTATTAACCAGAAACGTAGTTTTTCGAGAGTTCATTCATATTTTTACCAGGGCTGATTGCTGATATCTTGATCTCGATGGATGACCGGTACTTGTACATGAACAACTGGTTGCATGGGGACGTCCGTCAGTACGACATCAAGGACCCAGCCAAGCCCAAACTGGTTGGACAGATATTTCTGGGAGGATCCATCCTGCGTGATGGACCAGTCAAGGTGACTGAAGACAAAGAACTGAACGTAGGTTGAGTGGAAGAAACCCTGCTGGGTGTAAGTAATCAGTGAGTTTGACGAGCCCCTCATTGGCCATGCAGGAGCAGCCGGCGCCAGTCTTTGTCAAAGGAAGGAGGATTTACGGCTCTCCACAGATGCTACAATTGAGTCTGGATGGGAAGAGGCTCTATGTCACCACTTCTCTCTACAGCGTCTGGGATAGACAGTTCTATCCGGATATGATCACGTATGTGTTCTGATTTTATAGGATCTAAGCTGAATCTGACTCTTAGCAGCCCCTACAACAGTGTTAATAGCTAATACAGTAATCTAGAAGTGGCTCTATTTGATGAGTATATACACCTGCATGTAATTAATATGTACCAGCAGTTAACAACAATAAACACATGCGTAAATATCAGCATCCCTGGTGCATCGATGCCACAGGCTGATTGCAATGCCCCAGGGTGATCATGTGCCCAACTGGCTCTAAATGAATTTTAAAGCAGACTTAGGTAATCACTTTCACAAATGGCGTAACGAACACCAAATCGTCGCTATATATAACATTGATCATATAATCTGGGCACCTGGTGTTGACGTCACAATTTGCTGGAATAAAGCGACGATAAAGGGACATGGTAACACTTTGTGCAAATTTCAGATACGACGTGTACGGCATAGTCAACTGCCAAGTACTGCCTTATGGAAGTAGGCTGGGAACGGGAGGTGTGGGATGACTTAAGTTGGGTAATCCGATTAACTCTTGGATGACAGGTGTTTTTATCACGTCATGGGAGAAAAGCTGCGGTTTTCTGCAAAGCGGAGGAAATTATAGAAATAGCGTAATTGCTTCAACCTTGCGACACCATTTATCAAGGAACGTGACGAGAGGGGAAAGGAGTTAATTCCTAACAATTTTCCCCATCATTTTCTTCCTGCTTTGCATGACAATTGATTCAATATTTGAGCTCTAGAATGTAACTTGATGCGTTGTAAATTTATAGGCTTTGTTTAATGATACCATCTATATTATAAAATTTAATTATTTTTCAGTAACGGGTCTGTCATGCTGCAGATGGACGTAGACACCGACAACGGAGGACTCAAGCTGAATCCGGATTTCCTGATTCATTTCGGTGACGAGCCAGATGGACCTTCTCTGGCACACGAAATGAGGTGACGTTGACAAGCCGGACAGTATTGCACGTGTCAGACAGAAATCCTATCTAGTTGTCCTTTGAGTCGGAAATCTGAGCTTGTTGTACCAGAAGATCCTCCCTGTCTCTACAGTTGATTTGCTATTGATTTGTCTTGACCTCTTATCGATGTGATTGAGGCATGCTCTTGAGCCCCCCCCCCCCCCTCCTCTTTCTCTCTTCTCCATGGCAACGCGGCGTTTCCCGCTTGCACCCTTAGTATATACTATATATGAAGAATCCGTCTTCGTCCGTCTTCCGCCCTCATAATCGCATTTTCGGCATGTTGGAGGAAAGATCCCGGGTGCCGAGCCAGCAGCCTTTCAAAAACGAATGGAATTTCCTCGACGTGCACTTGTGTTTCCCGCGATTTAAGTTGCGCCAAGTGCTCAAGCCAGCCGCATTTCCCTTTTCAGATACCCAGGCGGAGATTGCACTTCAGACATCTGGATGCCTCCGGATTATTGCAGCTCGCATTGATTGCATTTGGACCCGACCACTATTTCCTACAGTACCGGCAACTGATGTTATCGAATATGTCAGCTGGATTTTGCTCGACATTCGCTTTTCAATATAGGGGGTGACTATATACAACACACGGTTGCTCATATTGTAACGTTTTTTTTTTTCTTTCTTTTGGCATAAAGTTTGGTTAATTGCACTTTTGTTATTCACTGCTGTGCTTGAAAACCAAGCCTATCTCGTTCCTTGATAGGCTATAATTTGGGCAGCTTGATCCTATTGCACACTATCCGTCAGGCACGCCCTTGCGTGTGTGCCGTCGCGTACATCCCGCGTGATTAGTGGCGAAGGCCCCACTTTATTGACACATTCTTTCGGTGTTTGGGATGCCCCGCTGTTTTCGTGTCGACTGGAGCTAATTTGAATTGTAGGCTAAGTACAGCTAAAGCACACAGCGCATTAAGGGCGACCGTTAATTAACCGCCCCCTACCAGCAACGTGAGCTTTGATCAATATTACCAACAGAATATATTTTAAGCTTAAAAGTGTATAAGTTTTGCTGTTTCTGATGAGTATGACGTGGCTGTATAGTGGAAGCGGTTTTGCAACCCCTAGCCAACTTGCCTCATCCTGTAGGCGACTGGGTGTAATCCATAATGCGGGCCGGTAGGGGAGGGCAAGGTGCCGAGCCCAATTGATTCGACAGCAGGGTGGACTGGCACCAGTTGGGGACATCAACAACTGGCCAAAAGCCTCATACTCATTTGGCCTCAGGCTGTGGGTACATCGAATGCACCCCCCAGGAAGCTGCAGGCTCCAGTCCATATTCTTTCACAGCTGGAGGGCCTGGAAGATATGGCTGGTTGGTATATAAAACCAGTTGTAGATAATTTACATGGGGGTGAAATAACATTCGATATGGATAAGGGGACATGAATGTGACAAAGCTGTGGGCCTGGGGATGTTCCGTGATTGGGCGATCAGCACAAGCGCTAAAGAGGGGGTTAGATACATGTTCCCTACAGTACCATTTGAAATATTGACGACGTGGGAGTTGAATCAGGCGGATGGGGGAGAAGAGGGGTGTCCTTCCATCTCCAACTCCAAACAAAAAATCGATGGAACCGACTATTATCCTTCGCACACTATCTATTACTAGAACAGTCGGTGTTGTAACACCACAATGAACGATGATTTCACAACTGGGTAGTTGTAGGTTAGCATGTCTTTTCCTGCCTCATGACCATATTTCCTATTCGGTGGACTCATCCTGCACCTCCCCAATCTCCGCCTGCCAGTCAATTATTTCTATTTCCTGTCTGTAATTTCCGCCAATTTCTGTACGTTTGCGCAAGGTCTTCCAAAACTCACTTTCCGACCACCAGATGTGATTAATGGACGGGCCTGTCCATCAAAGGACGTTGTTTCCATGGAACGTTTGGTCAGGCGAAACAAACCTACTGCTGGTGTTGGGAAAGATCCGAATGAAAATATCTGCTAGTTTCGCAATTTATAGACTGTCCTAGCAAGTTGAATTATACATCATAAATATAAAGTTGCACTCTAACCATAAAGTATGAACATGGTTGAAATATGAGTCTAAAGCAGGGCCAATAAACGCTTAGTTGGCAATGTTTACTTAGAAGCACTTTGGCAGAGTTAACCCTCTTCCTAATCGATAGCTATAAGGATGAATTTAATACATATTGATAACGGGAAGTCAAATATTTGCGCAGGAAGAGCCGACTTGAATGTTCAATTATCGATTTTAATCCTACTCTTTGGCAACAATTGGTGAAGCGCTTGCTCCTTCACACGTGAATTCGACTCTCTTTTAACGCGGTTTCGAGCCGTACTGTACGATGGAAATAGAGTTGTTATCACAACCTGATCGTAGCGATGGTAGGAAATTGCTTTCAGGGACACCCTCCTTCCCCCAAATTCCCTTCACGCTGGCCAATATGGTAGTCGAGAATGTCAGCCATTTTTGGTCGCGCAGTTTCAAATTGAACACGTTTTTGTTAATTTCAAGTGTTAGCTCATCCGTATTCATCATGCGGGGGAAATGACAACACCTTTCACCATCACCTACGTAGTCGATTTAAACGTGAGGGCCACGTAACACTTGCACACTAACACGCAAGAAGACGTAATCAATTTTCAGAGGCTGGCTGTCCTTGCTCACAATGTTATTGACTGCTGTACAGTATTGTATTTTACAGCTGCTACGCAAAAGCCATTGTTATCGACTTTTTTTTGCTTAATAAGCGCGATTATGCTCATTCTTTACGATATACGCCCTAACAGTGAATAGCGAGCTTTATATTCTATATGCTGAATGACCCTTTTCACTTCATCCTGATAAAGGTGTACTTTGTATGTACTGAACATGCACAATACTGTACTGTCGATGGATTTGAAAAAGGCAAATTATTTAATAGAATACCTCACTCTAGACTGCTTTAGGAACACTTGCAATAATATTATTTTGGTCAGACGAAAGCCAAGAGTACATAAGTAGTGTAAATATAACTTATAGGTCGTTGAAAAATTATTGGGACTCCAATTCAAGGGGGTAATCACTCGACTAGAAGTGTACACTGGAGTACCAAATTCAAGGAGTACCAAGGAATAATAAAGAGTCAAGTACCAGGGAGTACCACTCCCAGGAGTACACCGGAGTACAGAAGTGATTACCCCCTTGATCCAATTCTTATAGTTATAACCATTTAATGGGACCGCAAAATGAATGCATGGTAGATGGTACACATTAGGGTATTCCCTGCCAATGTCAATGCAGTCTATACAGTACCTGCAGTCTGTGCCATGGATGTTTGTAGTTCTTCATCCGTAGTTTGTGTGTGGTCGTGTTCCCAATGACGCATGGGGATATTATCGTCAATTAAAATTATTATACTGCAACTATACTTGTGACGTGGAAAATATCTTACAAACCACGTGCCATATTTTCTGCTACACGCAGGATGGTCGTCAATACTTGCGTAATAGGCTGCTAGGGCAACACCTTGATTGGTATTTTCAGGGTCAAATCGCTGTGGATATTGTAATAATTTTTTTAATACAGGAGGGGATATATGATCTTCCGTGGTAAATAAACGTCACCCACGTGTGTGGATGGCAAGGGTTGTCCTACTGATCAGACAACTCCGGTAGGCCCTATTTCATAGTTGAGCATTCTAGCCGTCAGGATTTTCGCTACAATTATGCCCATGTCATTGTCGCTATAACTTAATTGCCACCGCATGCGTAATGCCCCTAAACCAGCCTTAAATATTTTAGAGGAGAGCATTTTTGTCTAGGAACATGTCAAAGAGAGTAGCCCTATACCTGCCCAATATGTAGAATTTATTAATCACCACGTGAAATGTGTATTACTATCACACAATACCGCGAATAATGTATACGTGCAAATATGTTGTACTTTGTACACATTGATTCATACTTTCAAACCTGCATGGTTTGAGCCATTTTTCAGGAAAATTAATTACGAGTTTTTCCCTTTGTTTTTGTTTCCACATTATTGATGGAAAAACGGCTTACATTTTCTCCTTATTTCATCTCGTACACATATTAACGATGGTGTTTTTCAGACATTAAACTGGATATTATTTACTGTATATCAGTTGTTATCGGCTTCTAACATCGCTAGACACTCGTGCGATTATATCCTGTACCTTCAGTAGTGTGACAACCCGACCTAAAAGAGACTTCAACGTCATTCACACGTCTAAGCCCACTTGGAGCGGTCAATAACCAAAGTGTTACTTGTACGCTTCCCTTCTGTTGATTTTCAGAGTGGTGATCCAAAGTATCCTTCAATCTTAGTCAGGAAACCTCTAAGGCTGGGAGATGGGATTGCATGATCGATCGTAAATACAAAAAAAAAGAGGTTGATCCTTGTTATTCATATAGCTTGGAACAATATTCCAAACAATGAATAACAAGAATCAACTGCTTACACGGGATTTATTATCGAGAAAGCGACCTAACCGAAATATTATAGTGAAGGTGTTTTTAAACCTGAATTTTAGAGGTTTCCGGTTCAGAGTGTTCGCCTCCGGTTTTTTTTTTTTCAAGTGTGTTTACAGTTGATGGGAACTATTCAGCTGATCCCTAAATGAAGACAGAGATTTTTTAAAAAAATACGGCCTCTGTACGCTAGTGTCCATAATTTGAAATGTTAAACAGCAAATTAAATTATGAGTCACACTTTGAACATTTATAACAATGGTACCATCAGTTAATTGCCGTAATTCTCTTTATACAGTAGTCGAATTCAATATTTTTTCATTTTGTCTGATGGATAATGCAATATTACATTTTTGCTCCGTAGAAGTTATTAATCAAGATTACGCCTCGTGTGGCAAGCATATAGAAGTTGGAACATTTTATTAAAGTCAGGCTCATTTTTATGGTATGTTGGCATCTTACCGCAAAGCTTTAGGGATGGAAGAAGTTATATTGGCTAAGTTGGATCATGCTTGAGAGGTTGCTGCAGCGCGACACAAAACAGTCGCTGATGCACCATTGTTGAGATATAGTGATGTTTCAAACGCATGTCAAAGGCTTTTGAAATTGTCCCCTGTGGATGTACAGTACTTACCATATAAAACGTCATATGGTTGTATGAAAGTCAATACTTGGCTTATGCATTCTGTTAGTTGATTCAACGTTATATTACATTTTGGTTGTCGACAGTGTTATTTCCCATGAACATAATCAGTGATAGCTTTAATCAAGTGAATTGAGATGATCCTAAGTGAACATCTGACTCGTCTATAACACTGCTGCGAAACGAATATACCTGTACATATCGGAATATACTGTACTGTACAGTGCAGTACTGGGGCCTTCTGAGCCTGTAATATCGAACGATTCTGTAAAATGAATATTGAGGTATGAGCAAAAGTCGGCTCAAAAGGTAGAAGAAAAATATACGCACAAAGTTTGTTTGAAAGTATACGATAATAATCTGATTTCATTCACCTCACTGTAATAGCATGGAACTCAATGATATACTCAGGTACGTATAAAAAAACCCCTGTCAAATGGCTGCGTGATATCCGGGAATATTATGTTGCATCACTGACCTTACTTTATAGGCTTTATATACGTAACACGACTATCGTTTAAAATGTTTCGTGAGATGTGTCATTCACAAAGACCAGGCTATCTGGCATAATTTTTCACACTTAAAGCAAAAAATTGTACTATATTTTCTCATGAGCATTGGGTCACTCTTTTTGTCATTGGTCATATTCTTATACCGTACTGAAAACGTATAACATCGGTAATGCCAGATCAGGTTACTAGTAGGCTATATTGATCACTTTGTAGTATGCTTACCTTAATATTTATACGTATTTTGTGTTAGAGCTTTGCAGTATTCTGAGAATGATTGGATCATTTGAAGAGTCGCCGAACTTTTGGGAAAAAATATAATATTTTAAAATCATGCAGAGTACAGTTTGTATTTCTCTGCCCAGGTGGGCGATCAGAAAGGATTGGAGGAGGAAGAGTTGGTGGATTTTAGGCACTCCTGGTCGAAATCGAACTCCAGTCCAGACTCGGCCTAAGGTTCGGGTCTTTCTATATATTCTTGCATGCCACCGACTTTGTTTACATCGACAGTGGTAACTAATTCATCAACCATGTCCTGTCTCCCCTCTTCGGATCGTCAACTTGGACAGAGAAACACCCTGTAGAATATGCGCTGTACATGGCGATATGACTATTAATTTTGGGATCATTTAAACTGCATTAGCTGAGGGAATGTTAACCTTACTGAAAACTTTTATGGACAGGGAAGGATTTGAAAAATTATATAAAACATGTGGCGAATAATCCACCTATTAAATGTGCGGGTTTTCTCATTAGTACAATACTATGCGTGAGCACTCTTGAATATATACGAACATCGTATATCAAATGTGTCTGGAATGTGCAAGTCACAATAAATCATGTTTAAATATTTTGTGATTCACTGTCCGGAATATGGATTTAACGTAAGACCAAAAGAGAAGCACGCGTTTTGAAACAGTGTATTAAAATACAGTTTATCTGATTGTGTACACTCATGAGCACATATTAATCGTATGTTACCCTTACGATGACATCTTACAAACTTTTATGAAACATCGGGTATACAACATATATTTGCTACAGGATGACCAGTACGTCAGGGCACGCATTTCTAAAACATGTTTCAGACCATGGGAGTAAACTTCAAACAAAACTTACAGTACAGTACACCGCTCGTAATGTATCAATGCTGCTGCAATGTACGTTGCATAAAATCGTATAAAACGCTTTTGCAAACTGCTTTATTCCAAGTGAACATATATTATCATCTCGTCTCTACGTCCCATGAGAAACTAGAAATTACTTAAGCCAACTGCTTTTTTGGCCAGTACAGCAAACACAAACACCTTCGAGGCATTTCACAAACGTCGCGTCGCCTCTTGGCTTTTCGTGCAGGATCTCGTAATTTTCCAGCTCAGAAATACTTTACGAAGGGAGCTACAACTCCACAATACCCTCTTTATGCCTGTTACAACATGGCTCATAGTATTAGCAACTCAAAAGTATTTCCTGAAATTTTATTCCTCCTGTGTGGAGTGGGGAGAAAGACAAACACCACGTTGAAAGACATGCTGGGAACAACTGTCGTCTCACCATCGTGCAATGGATATACCGACTCATGAAGCGTCCCTAGATGTATTGTTGTGCACTCTGCCCTCCGTTTTGTGACATGGCGGCTGCAGGCAGGGCGTTTGACCCGCCCGCCATCGCAGCTGATGCCCCATTGTCTCCATCACTTTCTGGGCCAAGTCTCTCAAATGGCGCAAGTCTTGATCCAGTTCTAAACTTTCCTTCTCCATTGCCATAGCCAACCGACTAATGTTTTCAAGCTCTGTCACTAACTGAAACCGTCGCAGATGACCCTCATGGCCTGTTCTAGACAGTAGATGGAAGGTGAAGTAACCGGTGGACCCAAGCACCACCAGTACCATCATAAGGAACAGCGCCTTCAGGGATGCTCCGGTGACTTGCATTGTCGTCCAGAGGACATTGCTTCTTCCTTAAAACCAATATTCGTTCACCCTTTCACGTCACTATGTTTTCTTGCCGACGACCTTGTCGACACAAGAGTCCCCCAGCGATTAGAGACGTCATCGATCCAGCTCGCTCATCTACAGTGTTGGAGAATAATCGCTAGGGGTTTCAGACGTTGAATATGAATTTGAGCAGTGCTTGGTAGGCTTACAGATAATCGTGGCGTTCGATAGGTCGTGACGTCTGCACAGTGGCGACAATGTTGTACGATGTGCTTAGCAGAGGATCAAGCGTTGGGGAAACGAGGATGAAAAAGGAAGTAACTTTCTGTTTGCTCCTTTTCGGCACCAAAAACTAACGCTTCTACCACTCAAAGCCCTTTCTTTGTATATTGTATCCCAGAGATAAATGCGCTGTCGCAGTTGGTAGCCAACTTCCTTCTCAGGTACTGGAGACACTGCGTTGCCCCTAAAAAGAAAGTGAATGTGAGTTTGGCCCCACCAGGCCATTGTCCTCTGATGTTCTCATTTGTTGGAAAATTGAAACGTAATGGAGCGTTCAGTTTTCATTCACAATGTCGAAAACTAGTTTGAGTTGATCGATAGTTTTCATATGACACTTAATCTCATTTGGTATAATGTAGCGTTACATCGGAATATTTTAAATAGTTAATTTGCCGAGTATGCACACAACAAATTACTCGTAAGTATTATTCATGTACAACTGAGCGACCAGGAAATTTTGCATTCAAGTTTCACCAAGACACTTCTATTATTATGAAAGCACAATGAGAACACCTTCCTGGGGCCGTTTTAGGTGGGAGTGAAGGAGCAAGTTGGGGAGGTAGAAGAAAAAAAATGGATTGGAAGATTTCTCTTGGGGAAGAGGTGGGAGTGACGAGTGATGATGAGCTACGATCCCCTTGAATGAGGTGCTTTCACAGAAAATGGGGCACTTGGCGCCCAGGTTCTTTTCACCTAGTCCACAACCTGGCAATATAGGATCTGAACTAGTACCTTCTGCCCGAGAGGGATAGTGTTGTTGTTAATCGCCTCTGATAGGAGGTTTAATGTGGGGGATTCTTGGTCCGATGAGAGTTGTTAAGGCTCACTTTGGCCTAAAAAATGAGGCTGATTGGGGAACTTTGCCACCTCACAAAGCTATCATTATTACAGGAATGGGTAGTGTTGAACATCATAATGGCTCAGAAAAAAAGGCGGTTTATCGGAATATTATTTTATTTACGTTACCCCGTTAGGGGGGTGGAATACCACCATCCTTCACTTTTCTGTATTTTTTTTCTCCTGACTCCGGTCCAAGAATGAAAGGATATGGGGTAAGGATGTGGATGTCTGGTTTATCCGAATATTACTAACAGATTTTAAAAATTCAAGTAGGTCTATACTGCTAACTTCGTTCTACCGGGCTGACATCCAGGCTAATTTCGAACGCAATTGACCGGTTATATTGTCTGTCTCCTGACCGCATTATTTAAACCTGATTTTGTTGGCAGTTTTTGCAAACAACCACCACTATAGCAATTTACACAAAGGGCTCTTTGACACTTTCTGTTGTGCAAACACCATTAATAAACAGTTGACATACAACTGTTGATCCTTTTGCCCTACAATGAAACACTATAAAATCCGGCATACCCATACAGTGCTATTTTGTCGAAATGGTACTCATTCTATGCAGGAACAAAGACTGCGGTGTTTCTGAGCAAAAGCTCGTGGTCTGTGAAGTTTCGCTCCGTTCACGAAAATCGCTCATAGTCAGCTCATGCAAGACCGTCCCATTACACAGGCCTATGACCCCCTAAAGTCTAGCTGAATTTTCTCGCTACACTGCCTCATGACACGACCACCGACCCCTACTAAATCCACACGACATTCAAAATCGTCAGGTTATGACGGCTATAGTCTCCTGCAGCCTAATGTTATGAGGTATTTGATAGCCGTGGGACATGTGTCTCGATATTGGGCATACCAGCATGACATTGTGCAGTCAACAAGGTATAATCACACCAAATACCCCCCCCCTCCCAAACGAGGTTTGTAAAATAAAAAATCAAATCAAATCAAATCACAGTTTCCTAATATAGCTGTGACTTTCACATGCTGCGACCCAGCTTTTTTTACAGCCGCTTTTTAGGGCACCTTAGCTAGTTTCTGATTCCTCCCGGAAATTCCATGGAATAAATCACATTTTAGTAGGGCGTTTCATGCCAAAATAACTCGGCCCTAAACGTCCGTCATTTTGAAGCTAGGAGAACGGTCAATAGAGGTTAAGTGGCGTGCATTTGGTTTGCATAGTTGCAGGTCACGTGCGTTGACCTGTAACTCTCAGACCAGCAAGGCAGATTAAAATAGGAAGTAAGTTTTTTTGTTTTTTTTGGCGTGTGTAGTGGCTGCACGAGTTGTTTATGCATGCGGGGTGGGTAGTTTGCATAGAGATTGGCGCTTCCAGTGCAGTAGCAAAAGGGGGGCTGGGAAGTACTTTGGGACTCGGAGGGTTGTTGTCGAGTTGAGATTAATATGTGATGGTGGTGTGTGCGAGCGTGAAGGGGACCAGGTGTGATAATACTATATAAAACATGCACATCAAAAGCTATACCCACACGCTTGGAAACAGCAATTATTCTTCTCCCGTGATGAACTCAGGTGCCAACACTGTTGTTAATACATAAAATGTGCTCGTCACATTCGACCTATATGCTGCATTGACAAGAGCAGGCAGAATCCAACCGTGCGTGTCCTCGTCGCATAAAAGAACCCAGCTTTTGCCGTTGCAAATAGCAAGAGGTATCCAATAATAATGACAAGGCCCTATAGAGTTCCAGTAGAATATTCATAACTGAATGGCCGAGTTGTATGATGTTGGTTGACGTCCGTCATTCAAAGCCTGTCAGGTTTTATTTGATAATGGCAGGGTTGTGTTTTCCCCTCTTATGATAGGAAACATTAAATGGCACTATTATCTAGTTTCCCGGAAGAGGCGTTTGCCTTGGCAATAGTGGTGTTTACGCAATCGGCAATTTAAATGCTGATGCCTGTTGCGCTGATGACGGAATGAATTTTCGGAAGTCCTAATATTGCAAAGAGATAACAGCCGAGAGCATTTTTTGCTGTAAATATATGAGGAGGTGTAAATATATGACGTTGCATCCCGTCATCGATAAGTATAGTGGTACAAAAATCTCGTGTATACCACTTATGATTAGGTTATCTATTTTATCCGACTATTTGCGAGACTTAAAAACAAACCCATTGGCTCGTACCTCTCAATTTTTTTATTCATGCTAATCGTTAGCTTGTGCCGTATATCGTAGATTTTCCTGCTCATTATTTGCACCACTGAACAGCTAAGGACCGAGATTAGATAGACAATCTGAAAAATGTCCATGTAGGACCCTTCATTAAAAAATCAGATGATTCTAAGTTCCAACCAACCCGACTCCTGATCCAGCCAGAAAGTCGATTGGAAACTCGCCCTACCCCCAACGGACCTGCACCCACCTGTAATTGCCTATTCCGAATACAAAATCAGACCTTTCCTATATAAAAAAATCAACGTGCCTGACGGGCTATGCAGCAACAGGTCAAAGATTGAGAGAAAAAAAAATAACAATCAAGATAATCCGGGGATTCCCCGCACCTGTAGGGAGCTGTGATTTCAAAGTTGCAGCCCCCGTATCCGGAACCTCCTCTTTCCATAGGGACATCCAGCTTCTTGGAGGTCCGGTGATGTGGTGATGAAGAGCCGGAGCCGGAGGCGCCATTGCCCCGTCGGGATCCCCACACCCAACACCGGCTGAAGTCCGTGTCTCTCTGGCTGTGTCTGCCTGCCTGCATCCCTTCCCGGCTCTGAAGCTTTGATCGGAGGGGGGGGGGGNGGGGGGAGGGCGTCTGAATCGGCGCCTGCGTCCTGGGCTATACCCAGTAGCCAGCAAAAGCAGGCTAGGGAGTACCCCCTCTTTTTGCCTGGAACCCTTCCTTTTCCACCATCTCGCTTCCATTACCCACCAATCGATCCGCTGATAAGATCTCATTTTCTTTTCCGGAACCAACTTTTCAGACTGATTTCATTAGTTTCCCTATCCGTTTGCCAAAGTGGAGTCCGCCTCGTTTACAACTGCCTGCCTGCCAGACCAGGAACAAGTTCGCATTTGTACTTTTAGTGTGCATTGGGCTGTCATCAGCAGCCAGACCTTGGTTTCCGCGTGTGGTGTACAATGTATGACAGTTTATTCCTCCAGAAATTGCTCGTTTGGGTGGGGGGGGGGGGGATTTCATGATAGAATAGAAGTAGGTTGGTCGTAATGAAGTGTTGCATTATTCAGGATGTTTATAAACCATAGGTCTCTCTTGATCTCATCTCAAGGTGAGATGAAGGTTAAGGGCATTCAACAGCTGAAGTGGTAAAAGGATGTGCCAATCGATATTTGAATTGACTGTGGGATGCAGCACAGCCTAACATATTGTGCTAAAGCTCCCTTATATTGTATAAGGACTCAGCTTGTCAGCTACATTTGCAAGTGAGGGGTCTCAGATCAAAGGCGGCTAAGTCCATTTTTGGGGGGGTGTGACACAAATACGTCCAGCAATAGGACCGAAGCAGTGGTGGCGGAGGGGATATGATATCCGACTGCTAATCAGGAGGTACTGGGTTCGAATCCCGGTGCCGGCAACTCTAACCGTGGTTTCCCACGGTTCCTCCAGGAGAATTCCGGAGTTGTTTCCTAAACTAATAGGCCACAGCCGTCTCCTTTCTTTCCTATCCTATCCGAAAAAGCGCAGTAAAAACGAAACGAAGAGTTCCAGTCAAAAAAAATCCCCCCCTAAAGAGCCGCCGGCTGATAACGGGTATGAATTATTATTACTTCCAGCAATAATGTATTTTAATGTCATTTGGTATTAATTAATTGCACATTTTCGTATGTAGCTGAGCCGTGGCTACATATGGACGCAAGAATATTCAAGATGGTACCAGTGAAATAATCAGCAGTTTTTGCTGATTTTACGACCATAGTTTTTTTGAACTTAGCCGCCTTTGATCTGAGACCCCTCAAGTTCTTACTTCAACCTGACCATGATCCAGAAAGTTTTCTCTAACACACTGTTGATTATATTGACTGTAGGGCATGCATGAGTTCAGTGATTGAATTGGACGGAATGAATCGAAACCGGGACAAAATAGATGGCTTAAAAATTAATACCGAATAATAGTGGTCGGGGTCTATCGGAATAATACGTTCTGCCTAATCTGGTTCATATCTGAACTATTTATGATGTTTGTAGGATTTGCTACGTTTTTCTAGGTTTTATGATAATTACATGGAGGATTTTCGCACCACAAAATCCTCCCAAACTATGCAAAATATCAACGACAGAGTGAATAACACTCACAATGTGCAACATTCTTAGCAGTGATAAAGTGCCATTCAGCGACATTTTTGTACTATAACAATGGGATCCCGGGTTTTTTTTAGGCCTACACATAGTTTTACATATAGAATAAATAAGAGAACTATTTCAGTGGAGATATTGAAGATTCGGGTATTATTAACAGTTTATTTGCCAATCTGTACTGGTAAATTTACAGTAATATATACTGTATGGTGACATGAGTAACACTTGCAGTGTAAGTTCGGAAAAGTTATCAGTAAGAAGTTGCTTAATATAGGAATGTACACATTTTATTACGTGCCAAATATCCTGCATGCGGTTTATTTGGGGCGGGAAGAGATTAAATTGTGCAGAACCAAGGTCGTCAAAATCATATAGAGAAATCATATTACTTACATGTACTGTGTATAGCTTCTAGTAAAAGGCCCTACATCGGTGCTTTATGGTTAAGCAAGTTCAATCGACAGCTATCTATACATAATCATAAGGAAAAGTAGTACGACTTTCGAGAACATATCACGTTGCCTTATCTTATAGTTCCGATAATATCTGCGTGCACATAGATGAGACATCACTGTCAAGCTAATTCTGGTGATATAACCTAGAAGTGACTATGTAATGCAAGGAATGCAAGTACTTTGAAAACTCGAGAACAAAGTAGGAGGAATATCTCAGAAACCTTTATTATAAATGCTCCTTACGGACTAATAAGAAACCAAGAACAAAGGAGGACGTATTATTTTGATCATATAAAAAAATAAAGTACGACTGTGTCAACCTGCTACCTCATTACCTCCCACTTTGGATATATTACCGGCTAATTATCTCCCATGCATATGCTGATCGATCCACATCGTTTCGATGGCAATCGCAAAATTTTGTGTCCGAATCCTCCGGACTCAGGTTGACAAATCGATCACCAACTGTAGCATTTCCCTCCCCAATTCCCCACCCCTTCCTCCTATCCGTACCAGCCACCACATTAGTCGCTTGAAACGATTCGGTAACGTATCTCGGACAGGACATTAACATATGAATAGCGCCATCTGCCACCGAATATGAATAATTCACACCATTCTCGCAAGCAACAAAAGCAAGGTTCCACACACACACTAACTCCAACCCTTCTTCTAGTATTAATAAGTTGACATCAACTCCATCTATCCAGAGGATTCCATGCCCGACTTTAAAAGCGCATCATTTCTTTACTTATTCACCAGATTTCCTGGCCTGATTTGTGTTTGGCTCGCCAAAGAATCGAGGCACCAGTGTTGTAATAGTACGCTTTTCACCAAGTCTCATGGCTGCAGTTGCTGAAATATTCACGAGACTCGGCCGCGCTCGGGAGTTGACTTAGTGAAATGCGCACGTGGAAATGCCGCAGGGCGTGGAGTGGCATGGCCGTAATTGGAAAGCACTCCAGGTTCGGCTCTGGATAGATCAGAGCATTACTCGTATAGGTGGTATGAAAGGGGTGAAAAATGAGGCGCACCATGCTTTTGGTTGTCCGGGTTGGCGAGACATGTCACGCGCCAACAAAAAAGGAGCAGAAATAACGTGGTATATTTGCAATTCAACGCCCCCGCCTTTTTATCCAATGATGAACGTCCAGGGTTGACCCCTAGGCTCCTAGGTTATCGCTCTTCGGTACGGGGAGGTCTTTTTTTTTACTAGGGGGGGTTGTATGGGGGGCAAGGGCGGCCCTTTTATGTCTGTATATTCACACGCGTGCGGTTTGGTGCTTCTGGAACGTCTCTCTCAGCGACTCGCCTTTTTTACTCTGGCTTTTCCCCTCTGGGGATGGCCGCTTGCATCAGAGGCATGCTGTTCAAATAAACCTGGACTATTGTTGGCTGAGAGGCTGGCGGTCTGGTGAGGGATTCTGGGATGTACAGTCTCGAGCAAAATGATGGGGATGGACTAGGGTCAGGGGCTGAAAAAGAGAGTCTGCTACATCAATATCGTATGGAAGCCAAGATTTTGGTGTGTGCTACTGCATATTCGCTTTGTGAATCCTGGTCCATTCCCATCTTCTTTCGTGCGACTGTAGTGTTTAGGTATAGGCCTACATGAAAATTGAAATAATGGGCGTTCTTAGAATCATATAAAGTATACGAAAAATACTGTCTGATGGATTGATATTACACGCCTTAGTAGGCTGGTATACACTGTAAACCGCAAGTGAGCTCCATGGATGCTCCACATGGGAGACTCACTATAGTGATGTTTTGCGGTTTACAGTGTAGTTGTCCTTATATTTGATAGGGATTTGGGATGCTGAGCCTTTGTGGTAAACTTACTGTATGAACGAGTCTCCAGTGGAGGATTCTTACGCGTAACGCTCAAGGCTATAGTTAAATTGCCTATGGCGGACTGGCTCCGATTCGTGGATTTTACGTGATGAATAGGTCTCAGTTATGCAAGTATAACGTCATACATTAAAAATTACCGAGCTAAACTAGTTTCTGCTTACAGGTAGGTTTTAGGATACTGCACACACACATTATGCATTTCTACTATTATACGGTAGGCCTACTGTATATTTTCGGTCTAAACATTGCAAGTGTTTGTGACGTGCAGTTTCAGTCGGAAAACACCCAGTAATATCTTCCCGCTGCACAACTGAGGGGATAACAGCTTAATATTTTAGTGTACACCGGATTTATGATTTATGGGATTGTCACCCGGATAATGCATAGATGTAATATGAAGGGATTTAACCGATTTAAGTAGTATAAAGTAGTTGTTGTCCCCTCGTGCGCAATAACTGAAAGTGATATATTTCTTGTTTCAAGAAGTGAACGGGTAACATTCTAAATCTACCCTACATCTTTTAACACTTTTAAAACCTGAAACCTTTATGTACAGCTCTGTGCCTGACCTATTCATATAGTCCTATCGGGACTTCTTAAAGTCATGAAAATGATCAAGTACAAAAAGTGTTGTAAATATTGGACGTTTATATTGGCAACGGGAGGCAATCGCGTTACAGTCTAGTACATTTGAGACCAAGGGGGTAATCACTCGGCTGAAAAGTGTACACTGAAGTACCAAATTCAAGGAGTATCACGGAGTAATAAAGAGTGAGGTACCTGAGGAGTACCAGGGAGTACCACTCCCAGGTGTACACCGGAGTACCGAAGTGATTACCCGCTTGTTTGAGACTTTTCATGTCATGCCGTCACGGTAACAGCGAAAATTATTAAGTTTAGCTAATGCATGTGAAAGATATTAAATACAGGGTGTTCCAAGTTCGTTGGACCCTTTATAATAGCAGCTCTTGATAATAGTTATAGCTCTAGGAAATTTCGCTCAACGCTGCTATTTTTTGTAGCTTGTTGTGCCCCGATCCAGGTGCCCTTTATTCTATAGCCACTGATGCATTAGACCACCTGATAGTACTGAGGCACCTGGATCGGGGTACAACAAGCTACACAAAAAAACTACTTCGGACGATATCAGTGATAAAGAAAAACATACAACAAACTTGGAACACCCTGTATATCGGATGATCATACAATATATGATATACACGTAATAAGTGAACGGTTGATTGACTTATTAACCTTTTTGGGAGAAACAGCATCTGAGAATATAGTGCGTCACACGTAAGTAAATAACAGCATTATCAATATACAAACATTAGTAGAATTGTTGCCGCAATGTGGAATAGTGTACGAACTTTCAAATCAATTTTTTATCAAAAGCTATCTATACTGTCGGTTTGCATAATGTACGGAAAACGAGAGAACGATCTGACATCATCGTTTCTTCCATTGTTGCTTTTAGTTGACACTGTTTATACCCATATTGTTCTGTGAAGGTATTTACATGGAAACCTTGATGACGTCAGATCGTTCTCTCATTTTCCGTACATTAGCTGACACTCGATCTCCTCATATTTGATTAGAAACAGATTTGCTGTAATGTCACAAACACCACCAGTTATTCAAACAGCCCTGTATCATCCACAAAAGACAAAATCACATCAGTTGAGGCACCTGAGATGTAACTTTATTGTTTAAAAGCAGGCCTTAAATAGCACAATTACGTCTTCTAATTGGAATAGGAAGGAAGCATGGCTTGATACATAGGAAGAAAGAGTAGAGTTCAAGAATCAGTCCGCCAGCTCCTAGCCGAATCCACATCCGACTCTTGGTTGGCCATAATCGAATATCTCCTCTGAACGATAGCCTCTTGAAGTGAGAGCATCAAGCTGTTCTCGATCCGGTTTGGTCCCGGAACAGATTTCTGTCTTGGAGCATGTGGTCGAAGCAAAGCCCTCTGGCGGATCAGCTGCGCAGAAGAAGGCCTGGGGAAGAGATAATGCGCAGGTGCACGGCTGCCAACGGCGCCATTTTGCTGCCCCATGCGCCTCGGCTCTTCCTCAACCTCTTCTAACAAAGAGTGGGAATTTAGCTGCGATTCTTGATGGCAGACATCCTGTGACTCGGCTTGAATCCCGGCAGACTCTTCCTCTTCCTCCTCTTCCTCCTCCTCCTCCTCCTCTTCTTCCAGGCTCTCTGGGGTGGAGGAAGAGGTTTCGGTCCTTCTCTGGGGCGCCCTCAGCATCAGATCGTGATAAAGCTGCACGGAGCACGGCTCATTTCCTTCGCTTTCAAGCTCTTCGTCTCTCTCATTATCGAGGTTAGGCTCAGCTTGTCTCTCCTCTGGCAACATGGAGGGGATCTGTTGAAGCCGCTGGAGAATTAGGGTGAATCGGGGCCTGCACAGGCGTCGATGATGCCAGCACTGAGTGATGACTTCCTTCAGCAGAGGCGGCAGTTTGGTTGGCATCATGGGTGTGATGCCTTTCTTCATCATGGCCATAACCTGTGGAGTCATCAAGTAGAACTTAGAACCATCACTGCAGAATAATACAAACTAGAAAGAGTTTTGTAATCTAGATGTGATCTACCGTTTAGGCCTATTAGTTGGTCGGATATTTACTTCGCGTTTTAAGTATGTTCGTGCATCATTGTTATGCCAAAGGTCACGGTAAAAAGTCTGGCATACATAAAGTATACGAAGCCTTTTGGGAACCTCCTTTCCGTAGCCTACATGCCATACAGCCTTCAACTTTATATTTGGTTCGTCCTGCATTGCGGAGGAAAAGTAGAGTAATGCATGCATTATGATACGTCCTTTTCCTCTAAAATTTTAAAATACTCAGGGTTCGTTAGAAGATATGGCAAGGCGATGCCCAGTTATGTATAGCATCTGCTATATTCGCCACACCTGGGACCTCAATCAGGGCACAAAAACTTGCACAAAAATAACTACTTCGGACGAAATACGATAACTAAAATGACTGAGACACTTGGAATGCACTGTATTTTGTTGGAAAATGAGAATTTTATTGGGGAAGCTTTTCTTTCCGTTGAACCAATTTTTAAGAAATGCAAGAGAAATAGATTTTCCTTTAATGATAAACCGACTCAGAGTATGAATGCGTACGTCTCTCAATCTCGCAAATTACATACTCGAGACTTAGATGCGACTGGATAAGCCCACAATTTCTGGATTTCACATTTCAAAGGACTCTGATTAATATCATTACAAAATTGAGTTGTATGTTGATGCCATTATCTCAACTAGTCCCATAAACCTATTCTTCCATTTTGATCAGAGTAAAGATGTATTTACACTAGATTAGCTAGTATGGGACTACGGTCCCGTTTCATCAATCAGCACTGCCCGACTGACCAATCAATTTGTCTGAGTGCCTGATATTACTGCGCAACCCTGGAAATTCACCCCATGTCTTGAGAAAAGCAAGTTGGTTGGAGGTCTGGAGATGGGCAGGGGGCGGTAGTAAAATTAATGTAAATCTGCTATACTGTACTTCCCTTCCGTTCCCTTCTCTCATGCTGACTTGCCCAAAGTACATCTTCAGTGCTATAGCCTACAGTACCATGATATTTCATTAGGTCCTAGTTGTATGAACAGTCAGGCAGCAATGATTAACCATGGCCAGAAGACCCCCTTTATAAAAGCAGAAAATTCTAACAGCAGTAACACAATTACTGTTCTAATTACTATATTTTATGGCAAGCTCGCACAAAAGTGTATTGTTCAGCATTATTGCAATTACCATTAGTAACTGACAGGTCTCCAGCTCATTACAGATTACGGGAGATCGCTATTTTGCGGAGAATTTATAACACCTTATTATGATGGATTTTTGGCTGTGGCAGGGAACTGAACAATCCCGAGAAAACCCCACGTAAGTACGTCAGAGAATCCATCGAAACTCTTCCCACGTGGAAAATCCTCTTCCCGCTTTGGGGCTCAGACTCAGGATCTTAGAGATGGAACACCGGGGCTTTAACCCCAGGCCACCACACTGGCCGTTTCATATTTATACAAATCTCTGCATTGCAATTTTTAAAAAAATGCAGACTATACAGTATCATCCACAGGCTTCATTCTGGACTGAAGTTACTTATGATCCTTTTCCGAAGCGTGTATACAGGTACTTTACACGAGCTATGTTGAATTTTACATCATGTCAGTTCTGGAAAGTCCCATTACCTTTTCCCTTCCAACACCAAAAAATGGAGGCTGTCCTGACACCATCTCAGACATAAGGACTCCAAAGCTGTACACGTCACTTGCAGGCGAAAATTCCGCCCGGAGGAGCTGCTCTGGAGCCAGCCATGCGGTGTTCATTGATTCAATACAACGAAAGCCGTTCCTAGGTCCTTCTTCGTATAACCTGCAAGTTGGAAAGCGCAAGTTTTAATCACAGGTTGATTTTAATATGCGAGGCGAGATTTTGTTCTGGGAAGTTCTGAGAAAGAAAGAAAAAAACGGCGGTAATATTGTTTTGTTTGGGGATTAGATTTACTGTGTACTGCATCAGGGCTTGTAGCCAAAATAACCTTCAGCAATATAAACAAGCTTTTATGGCGTTATTGTAATAACAGATATTTATTATATCGAAATAACTCATTATTGTAATGCCCAGCAGAAGGAACAAAGTCCATTGTGGCAGCAAAATTATGGAAGTGCATAATAAAATTTTAGTAACAACTAAACGTTATTGACACGCTGGATATAAGTCTGAAAGGGCCATCCCAACAACAACAACTATTATGATGGACCATGAACAGTGTTTCTTCTCATTGACTTATACCGAATTAAAAATTGTCTTGTTCTAGATAGGGTCATTCAATAATGCTCATAAGTCTATCTGTAGAGTGAGACGAGGCTCATTGTTATTGACAAACATGCTTAATTAAAGAACACCCATACATTGTCATTCTGACCCGATTTGGAGGCGGAAAAATGTCCACTTTCTTCTGTCTCGGCTACACAAAACGGTAATCATTATTTATATCCTGGCTTGGGAAAAGGGCATTATGTGTTTCCGGCCTTGTCTCGACATGAGGGCCCTTATCTCAGCGGCAGCATTGCAAGAAAAAGAATCGAACTGTGGTATCACACGACCACTCTTATCTCCATCAATGCAATGTCTGTATAAGACAGGGAATATTCACGTACTGTATACCGGTAATACCTTTCTTCCAAGTTGGAACATCTGAGCACTGTTTTGTTTCCCCGAGTCGGGTAAAAATACCATCAGTCACTTTTTCTCGCCTCCAAATCCGGACACAATCAGGTCATATTACAGTGGACACTAATTGTTTTTTATCGGCATATTTCTCATCAAGTATTCACTGATAATAACATTACAGATAACATTAATAGAATGAGGCTGGCTGCTTGTGTTACAGTATTGGTCTCAAATAATTGGGCACGTTTCGTGGGTGCTTATAATATTAAGTGTATTTTATTAATAGCAAGTGTGTCTGCTATTTTTTCTCGCCATATACAGGTAGCCCCCGTTTTACGACAGGGCTAGGTTCCAGAAAAGCAAGGTCGTAAAGTGAAAACAAGCCGTAAAACAATCAAATTATAATGTGATTAAATTGGATAGGTTCCAAAATTTCCCCTTTCCCGTGTACGGTCCTAATATAGCTATTTTGTAAATACTATTTGAAGCATTTACCCATTTAATGAGAGGTTTCGGGTTGAATGTATAGTTTGGTTCTGAGGGTTCCTTTCCTTTCTTTGTCAATAAACTACAACGTAGGGGCCGCGGCTCTGTCGTATGAACCCTACTAGCCCCGACCGGCATAGGTTGGCATAGTGGATAAGGCGTCCGACTGCTAATTGGGAGGTCCTGGGTTCGAATCCCGGTGCCGGCAACCTGACCGTGGTTTTCTGTGGTTTTCCACGGTCTTTCTATGATAATTCCGGGGTCGCTTCCGTATAATAGGTCACAGCCGCTTCCTTCCTTCCCTATCCTTGGAGGTTGAAAGGCAATGCTGGGCCAACCTCCCTAATATCTATATAAATAAAGCCGTTTGTGAGTCTGTCTGTCTGTCTGTCTGTCTGCCAACCGTCATTTGCCTGCCATTTTAGAACTTGTTCGATTGGTAAGTTCGACGTGCCTATCTGAATATTATGGGTAAGTCCTGCTATTACCCATCAATTGCGATTTGCGAACCTCACAAGCTCAGACATTGTTGGCAAAGCGGTCGGCACTATAGCAAAATCACTTGAATTCCCCAAAATATTAGAGGTTGCCAAATATATTAAACATCCCTTATTCATTCAGCTTTAGAATAGCTGTGGCGTCACAATGAGCAACGATATTTTTAT